>PVLD010014068.1:0-53641 GCA_004027595.1 Dinomys branickii | reverse complement strand
CAGACTGGCAGAGTGGATTAAGAGACAGAATCCCACAATATGCTGTATACAGGAAACACACTTTACTCAAAAGGAAATCCATAGACTGAAAGTCAAAGGTTGGAAAACAATCCTCCATGCAACAGGTTCCCAGAAAAAAGCAGGGGTAGCTGTTATGTTTGCAGACAATGTAAACTTCAAACTGATAACAATCAAAAGAAACAAAGAAGGCCACTATATACTAGTTAAGGGAAAACTGCAAGAGGAAGAGATAACAATCCTAAATATGTATGCACCAAATACTGGAGCACCAAACTATGTAAGGCAAATCTTAACGGACATGAAAAACCAAATAAACAATAACACTATTGTAATAGGGGACCTAAATACCCCTTTGATGCAAAAAGACAGGTCAACTGGACTAAAACTCAGCAAAGAAATAACAGACCTGAACCAAAAGTGTGAACAAATGGACTTAGTAGATGTTTACAGAGTGTTCCACCCTACAACACCACAGTACATATTTTTCTCAGCTGTACATGGGACTTTCTCTAAAATAGACCACATTCTAGCCCATAGAACATACCTACCTAAATGCAAAAGGATTGAAATTATCCCATGCATATTATCTGACCACAGTGCAATGAAATTGGAAATTAATGACAAAGGGAATTCCAAAAGCTTTATAAATACTTGGAAATTAGACAACAACCTCGTGAATAACCAATGGGTCACAGAGGAAATTAGAGAAGAGATTGGAAATTACCTACAAACAAATGAAAATACAAATACAACTTATAGGAATCTGTGGGATGCAATGGCAGCAGTCCTCAGAGGGAAATTTATAGCAATGAACTCACACATAAAGAAAACAGAAAGAGAACAAATAAATAGCCTAATATTGCACTTCAAAGTTTTAGAAAAAGAAGAACAAGTCAACCTCAAAGCCCAAAGAAGGGAGGAGATTATAAAGCTTAGGGCAGAAATTAATGCAACTGAGACGAAGAAAATTCTACAAAAAAAAGTGAATCAAAGAGTTGGTTTTTTGAAAGAGTAAATAAAATTGATGAACCTCTAGCCAATCTTATCAAACAAAGGAAAGAACTCAAATTCATGCAATAAGGAATGAAAAGGATGAAATCACTACAGATCCTACAGAAATTCAAAAGATCATTAATACCTACTTTGAGAATCTTTACTGCAATAGGATAGAAAACCCAGAAGAAATCGACAGATTGCTAGAAATGTATGAATTACCAAAGTTGAACCAAGAAGATATAAAAACTCTGAACAACCCAATATCAATTAATGAGATTCAAAATGTCATTAAAACCTTACCAACAAAGAAAAGCCCAGGCCTGATGGATTCACAACAGAATTTTATAAAACATTCAGCGAAGATTTAATGCCAACACTCCTCAAACTCTTCAATGAAATTGAAAAGGAAACAATTCTCCCTAACTCATTTCTGGAGGCAAGTATCATACTAATACCAAAACCAGAGAAGGACCCAACCAAGGAAGAGAACTATAGGCCAATCTCCCTAATGAACATAGATGCAAAGTTACTCAATAAAATACTAGCAAATAGAATGCAACGAATCATAAGAAAAATTATACACCATGACCAGGTTGGATTTATTCCAGGAATGCAAGGATGGTTCAATATTTGCAAATCAATTAATGTGATACACCATATCAATACAGCCAAAGACAAAAACCACATGATTATCTCAATAGATTCAGAAAAAGCTTTCGATAAATTCCAACATGCATTCATGCTAAAAACCCTAGAAAAAATAAGAATAGATGATCTCTACCTCAATTTAATCAAAGCCATCTATGACAAACAAACAGCCAACATCATATTAAATGGACAAAAACTGAAAGCTTTCACTTTAAAGACAGGAACAAGACAAGGATATCCACTGTCACCACTACTATTCAACATACTTCTAGAAGCATTAGACAGAGCAATTAGACAAGAGAGAGAAATAAAAGGAATATGGATAGGAAAGGGAGAAGTAAAACTATCACTATTTGCAGATGTTTACATGGAAGACCCCAAAAAGTCCATAAAAAGACTCCTTCAGTTAATTGACAAATTCAGCAGAGTAGCTGGATACAAAGTCAACACCAAAAAATCAATAGCATTCCTATACACAAACAATAAACAGACTGAGAGAGAAATTAAGGAAATCATACCTTTTACAATAGCATCCAAGAAAATGAAATATTTAGGAATTGATCTAACAAAAGAGGTAAAAGATCTATTCAATGAAAACTATGGTACTCTGACAAAAGTGATCGAAGAGGATTTCAATAAATGGAAAAACATTCCCTGCTCATGGTTAGGAAGAACCAACATTGTGAAGATGGTCATAACACCAAAATTGTTGTACAGATTCAATGCAATTAATATTAAACTACCATCAATTTACCTCACAGATCTAGAGAAAACATGCCTTAAGTTCATCTGGAACCAGAAGAGACCCAGAATAGCAAAAGTAATACTGGGCCAAAAGGTCAAGTCAGTTGGAATCACAATCCCTGACCTGAAATTATACTACAAAGCTACTGTAATAAAATCAACCTGGTACTGGCTCAAAAACATACCTGAGGATCAATAGAACAGACTGGAAGATATAGCCACAATCACAAAAACACTGAGTCACCTAATATTTGACAAAGGGGCCAAACAAACTCTCTGGAAGAAAGATAGCCTCTTCAATAAATGGTGCTGGAAAAATTTGCTTGCCACTTGCCGAAGACTGAAGATAGACCCAAGTCTATCATCATGCACCAAACTTAAGTCAAAATGGATCACAGATCTCAATATTGAAACAGAAACACTGAATCTATTGGAAGAGAAGGTAGGTAAAAATCTTGAAGACATAGAAGTAGGCAGAGAGTTCATGAACAAAAATCAAACTGCAAGGGAAACACTTCAAAGAATCAATAACTGGGACCTCATCTTACTGAAAAGCTTTTGCACATCTAAAGAAATCACCAGCAGAGTAAAAAGAAAACCTACAGATAGGGAGAAAGTCCTAACTGGCTGTACCTCGGACAAAGGCCTTCTATCTAGAATATACAAAGAATTAAAAAACATGAACCTGTCCAAATTCAAAGACCCAATCCAGAAATGGGCATCTGAGATGAATACACACTTCTCAGATAAAGAAATACAAATGGCAAATAAATATATGAGAAAATGTTCCACATCCTTAGTCATTCGAGAAATGCAAATAAAAACAACATCGAGATTTCATCTCACCCTAGTAAATCTATTGGAAAAGAAAGTAGGTAAAAACATTGAAGACATAGGGGTAGGCAGAGAATTCATGAACAAAAACCAAACTGCCCATGAAATACTTTAAAGAATCAACAACTGGGATCTCATCCTACTGACAAGTTTCTGCACATCTAAAGAAATCGACAGGAGAGTGAAAAGAAAGCCCACAAATTGGGGGAAAAAAATTTAGCTTAATGTCCCTCGGATAAATGTCTTCTATCTACAACATAGAAAGAATTAAAAAACATCAGGCCCTCCAAATTCAAAGACTCAATCCAAAAATGAGCACCTGAGATGAATACACACTTCTCAGATAAAGAAATACAAATGGAAAATAAGTACATGAGAAAATGTTCAACATCTTCAGTCATTCAAGAAATGCAAATTAAAACAACATTGAGATTTCATCTCACCCTAGTAGGAATGGCTATCATTTTTAAATCAACCAACAACAAATGCTGGTGAGGCTGTGGAGAAGTAGGAACTCATTTCCTCTGCTGGTGGCAATGCAGACTGGTGAAACCACTGTGGGAATCAGTTTGGAGATTCCTCATAAATTAGGTCTAGAGGTCCTGTTCAATGCAGCTATGCCCATTCTGGGAATGTTCCCAGAACATCTGAAAACATCATATCACAGTGATATATGTGCACCCATGTTCATAGCAGCACAACTTGTAACTGCTAAATGTGGAAGCAACCCAAATGTTCATCCCCTGAGGACTGGTTAAAAAAACGTGGTACTTTTATATAATGGAATATTGCTCACCTTTAAAGAAAAATAAACTCAAATCTTTTATAGGTAAATGGTCACAACTAAAGACCATACTCATAAGTTAAACAAATCAGACCTGTATGTGTAAGAAACATATTGTCTCACTAGTCTTACCTGAAAGAGTGAATAAAATCTAGGAGGTGTGATAAACATTGTGAAATGGAAAGAAAGTGCTCAGAAGTATTGGGCAACTGGGGTGTGGGAAAGGAGAAGGGAAAGAAGGGGATATCACGTATCTATGTATATACAGGATAGCTAACGGCTGTACTGCTATCTTCTATTGCTTTACTGAAAGGAACAGTTAATGATTACTTATTTGATCATTATTGCATGTCTCTATTTGTTTTCCTGAGAAACCACTTTGAAGATATCAATATGTAATACAACAATCACTGTTTATTTCCTACCATTGTGTCTGTAACTCTGTATTGTTTGTATTGTTCTTATGCCATTTTGTAAATAGATGTCTGTTTGCTAATATCTTCTCTTCTTTTATTTTTAAATTAAAAAAATGTCTTTGAATATTGTACCTTTAGGGCAAATAGAACTCTATATTACATAAAGTAAGATTAAGAGGAGCACAGAATAGTTTCCAATTTGTGAGGGAATGATCTTCCTGGTTTTATACTTTGCATAGATTTATACACTGAGACACGAAAAAAGTTAGAGTTAATAATATTTAGACAAAATTTAGTAGTTCTTAACAAAACTGGTAGGATTTTATGCCTATGATAGCATTAGAAATAAGTTTCTGGTGCTGAACTGTATTAATAAATTAACAAAGGCTTTACTTTTAATTATGAATATAACCTGATGCTTTATATTATGTCTCTAAACAATACATGTTTTAAGTAATAATTTCAATGAACATGATATTTATTCTTTAAAATCTAGACAACATAACAGTATCTGTGAACATTTACCTCCTCATATCTGTGAATATCAGGTAGGAACCATTTTAAAGTGTCTCTCAAATTTTGCAGTAACTTCTTGCATCTCTATACTCAGACCAGTCTTATACTTTCCTTAGAAATTACATTCTTGGGGTCGTACCATTAAGACAGAACACTGTGGCCACTTTAGAGATGCAACAGGTACATAAAAATAGGTGGTAGATTCAGTCAAATCTGTGAGGCCTCCCGTGTAGACAGATAACGGGTGCATTTTGCGGGCACAGAGCAGCCTAAAGAGCAGAGAATAGACTCCTGGAAGGGAACGGGTTCCTTGCTCTCTTCACATTCTGCTCTCCTTTTCCTGTGGCTGAGATGATTTTAGCGGTAGCAAATAGCTCTTAGAAAAAGTGTGATCCCTACCAAGGGAAGCAGGAGAAATTCTCAGGATTAAGGGGAGAAAGTATCTGTACTTGTTCAAGTTTTCCTTCTTTTTTTTTTCCCAGCTCCGTCCATCCTCAGCAGAATACTGTATTCCTACATGAGATCCCGGGATTTCAGGCATGCATAAAAACATACTATGTAGTAAAGAAGTTACCATTTTCAAATAATTATGCATTTTCACATATAAACTTCAAAATATTAAAGTTCCTGGCCACCATGAAAGAGGCAACTACCTCACCAAGCCATATTGATAATCTCTGCACCTTGGACTAAGCTTTCAACAGGTCTTTCCTCTTTCTATACCCCTTTCTCCCTTTTCTAAAGTGATTACTTTAGAAAACTGAATACTACAAATTCTTTCTGTTCATTGGACGTGCAAATAGTTTTGAAAGCTTCTGGTCAGTTTTACCAAAGAATTATTATTCCACCTGACTTGTCCTTGTTGCCCAGGATTACTTTTGCAATTCTGAGTCTCTTCTTATTCCAGATGAATTTAAGGAATGTTCTCTCTAGATCTGCAAGGTATGCTGATTTTAGTTTAATGAGAATTGCATTGAATCTGTACAACAATTTTAGTAGTATGGCCATTTTCACAAAGTTGGTTCTTCCTATCTGTTATGGTTGATACATTCTGTCAACTTGGGGAGTCTAAAGGTTTGGCCGAGTGACTCAGGAGGGAGCCAGAGTGGTCCTTTGTATACATTCTGAGCCTGTGGAAGAGGAGGGCATGGATATTATGTGAGTACTACACACCCCCTGTGTCGGGGAAGCCTGTTTACAATGTAAATGAGGGAAAGAGACTGCTTGCCACCATTCCTTCCTTTTGCTCTTGATGTCTTTGCTGTTTTCTGCCTCCATGAATATTTGCCCTCTGCTATGTCCCACTCTCTGGGCCATCCAGAGGGCCATCCAAGTATGGTCTGAAACCTCCACAAACTGTAAGTTAAATAAACCTTTCCTTCCTTCATTTTGGACGTTGGGTATTTTGTCTCAGCAATGAGAGAAAAGTAACTAAGACACTATCCATGAGCAAGGAATATTTTTCCATTTATTGAAATCCTCCTTGATCTCCTTTTTCAGAGTAATGTAGTTTTACTAAATATATCTTTTACTTCTTTTGTTAGATTGATTCCTAAATTTTTCAATTTCTTCGACGCTATTGTGAAAGGCATGTTTTCCTTAATTTTTCTCAGTCTGTTTGTTGTACGTGAATAGGAATGCTATTGATTTTTGAGTGCTGACTTTGTATACAGCTACACTGCTGAATCTGTTGATTAATTCAAGGAGTGGTCTTGTGGATTTGTTGGGGTCTCCCATGTAAAGTACCACGTCATCTGCCAATTGTAATAGTTTCACTTCTTCCTTTCCTATCCTTATTGCTTTTATTTCTCTCTCTTGTCTAATTGCTCTGGCTAATGCCTCCAGAACTATGTTTAACAGGAGTGGTGACAGCAGACATCCTTGTCTTGTTCCTGATTTTATAGTAAAAGCTTTCAGTTTTTGTCCATTTAGTATGATGTTGGCTCTTGGTTTGTCATAGATGACTTTGATTAGGTTGAGTTAAAGACCCTCTATTCTTATTTTCTGTAGAGTTTTTATCATGAATGCATGTTAGACTTTGTCAAAAGCTTGTTTTGCATCTATTGAGATGGTTATGTGGTTTTTGTCTTTGGCTCTTTTGATATATAGGTTGATTGTTATAGCTTGTAAAGAAAGTGGACTACATTAATGTAAATTAAAGAAAGGGTGTACTTGGGATATAAAAGTTGCCATATAAATTTTTGTTAAATAAATAAACAAACATAAAATGTATTTAAAATCATAAGTATTCAGAGAAATTCAAACAGCATAAAAAGAACTGTGAGTATTTATAAATCCACATAGTATGAAATATGAATTCATACATGAGAAAATGAGAAATAGCAGGACAGTGCTGCAAAAACTTTGGGTTAGCCTGTGAAGTTGCTCATGAAAGTTGAGTCTGCTTATATTCCAAGGCTGTAATCTTACAGCTTCACTGCAAACAATTATTCAGTTTGTTTTACACAAACTGCTACCTGGAGATAAGAAGGTTTAAGTATGATTTTAAAGGATTCAATTTTTAGTCACTGTTTATATTCTCTAAATTTACCATGCTGGCAAATTAATGTTTTTTATTAGTATATTTTCTTGAATCAGACTTTAGCCCTTTGGTGCTTAGCTTTCACAATATTTAAATAAAAAGTTACTGAAATTTTTAATATATACTATGATACCTTCCATATTAATTAATTAGCTAACATACTTTTCTAAAGGTCTATAATACACTATAGTGTCATTAAAATGCAATCAAAGTAAACAGAAACAAAAATGTAACAGTATTTTCAGTCTGATTGGAAAAATGCTACTTTACATTAGTAAACATTTGAAAATATGAATCCTTTTAAAAAGTAATAATGTTTTTCTTTAACATACATAGCTCACTTGATGTTCACTTTCTGAGAATTCTGGCTTCTGGGTGCGGGAAAAAGATGAGGATTCAAAGAGTTAGTACAGATCAGGCGAGAGAGGGTCCAGTTTCTGTTTTTACTCCATATTCAGAGGGGTCACTTGAAGTCACGTGAGCTGTAGTTGACCTTGCTCTTTACCCTAGTCCCCTTGGTTAGTGATCAACTCACTTAAAGCAGAGCAGAGTCATGCAATGGGGCCAGAAAAAAATGGGACAGATTGGGAAACAGGCTAAAAGTTAAACTGCAATGGTCATTTGGAATCCAGCTGTCCAACCTTCTGGGGAAAGTAAACTTTGTGATAAATATGTGACATTCTTGTGAGATTCACAGAAATGAGGTAATGGTTATTATGGAAACGAAAAATGTACTTAAACCAAAGGTGAGACCCACAGTGGCACAGACACTTTCTCTGGCTCCTGGTTAGAGCAGTCCATCAGCCAGCTTAATAAAGCTTTGTTCATTCCTGCTGTTTTGGTTTTCTTATGAATACCTTTCTCATATCAATACCAGCCCAGCCAGTTGGTAAATTATACTCCATTTTCTCATTTGCAAGTAATACGTTAGTTTACTTAGACTGACCTCTGTTCCTGCTATCAAACATTAATTAACCAAATTATCAGGGAAGTGTTTATATTGTAGATACTATGGATAGATTAAAAAAGAGAACAAATTGTTATTTTTCTGCAGTTTTGAGTTAATAAACAAGTAAAAACTTCACTAATATAAGTTGCTAGTCTTAATTACTACAGGAAATAATAAGGCAGGGACAGAAGTGAAGAATGGAAGGCATACCATGTCAGAAACTGTATCTAAATGCTTTAGTAAGGAGGGCATTTGAAAAAAAATCTTGAAAAAAATGGAATGTGAAGCATAAATATATGAAAAATACTGTTACACATATAGAATCCAACATTTTAAGGGAAGAAATAACAGTAGAAGACCCTGATATAGAATGACTTCAGTTATTTTAGAAGTGGAAAGAAAGCCTAAGGAGATTGAGTTCAAGAATTATTGCAATAAAGGGATAAGAAATGAACTGGGACAAGTAACCAGGGGGAGAAGAATTGTGATGATGACAAACAGTTTGAGCAGTTTGATGGTGACTGAGTTTATTGAGATGAACAACTAGTTTGAGGGAGAAAAGAGCAGGAAAGATGCAATTCGTTTGCAATGTTCATTTCGTCTAAGTGAAGATGATGAGTAGACTTTTCTCATTTGTCAATTGAGACAATAAAAGTGAAGAACCAAAGATCATAATATTTAAGAGAGTTATATATCTCTATATCTGCAATCAACTTACATATGCATAAGAATATATTTGCACAGTAATAAAAAGGAATAAGTAGATAACCTGTAAAGAATTTGTGGAGATAATTACAATTTGAAAAAACTTTTAATAAATCTACTATAAATACAGAAACAAGTAAATAATATGTCATGAAACTATAGTAAGGATGATAAGTTTATAAGTATAATCCAAGGAATTTAAAATTATTTGTAAACTAGCTGAGATGATAAATATAAAATAGTTAAATTTATAATATAAATTTTTCACATTAGAATACTTTTACAAAAATTAAGTAATTAAACTTCATCTGGATATATTATTAATATTTTAGAGTTCATTATGAAAATATAAACAAAATGGAATCTTTTTTTAAAGTATAATAAAGAAACAAAAAGATATTAACAAACATACACAAAGTAGCATAAGAATAGTACAATCGAATCTGAGTTACAGATAGGGTGACGGGAATCATCAATGGTTGTTGCATTACATATTGATAATTTCTAATTGTATATTCAGGAAAATAGGTATAGACATGCAAAATTGATCAGACAATTAATCATCTACTATTCCTTACAATAAACTGACCTAAGTCAGTAGTACAACTTCTTTTTGTAGTGTGAAAGAAAAAAGAACTACATGAACTACAACAGAAAAAGGAAGAGAAAAAAAAATGGAAAGCATTAACAAAGAGACACAAAGTCGCTCAATAAACTTATAATCATAATTGAATTATAGACAAAGCAACAGAAAACCAACAATAGTTGTTGCATTTCATATTGATATCTTCAAAATGTATGCACCAGAGAACACATAAAGACATACAAGATTGATCAATCAGTCATCAACTATTCCCTACCACTCAATGACATAAGTCAATAGTAGAACCATGCCAGCCATCCCGCATACATGTATATACATAGATACTTACTTACATACATACATACATAAATTTTTGCCTCATTCTTTTCTCCTTTCCCTCGTCCCCTCTGTTCTTTACTTTCGAACAGATTTCCTTCATAACTCTTAGTTTATGTTCCCACCCCCAGGTTCTTACACCAGTGACACAATATGTTGCCTACCCATGTACCTCTGATTTATTTCACTTATGAGTATGTTGTCTAATTTTGACCATTTGCCTACAAAGGCTCCATATCTGTCCCTCTTTATAGCTGAATAATATTCAAAATGGAATATTTTTGAAGACAAATGCTAGGAACATTTGATATCACAAAATATTAACATACAGATTAAGAACAAATTTTAATGCATCATCAAAGAGTTGGTAAATATGTAGTGATTCCTTTAGTAGTGGTCAGAAAGCAATAACAAGAGTACAGGAAGAGGAGATATATTACAAAGGCTTTAGCTAATTTGTGTTTGAGTAATCGTGAAGTGAGCCGGCACTAGTGCTTGGAACGGCCCCAGTATCTCTTACAATAGAAATGGACAATCTCAAAAACTCTTAATCTCCACTCACTTCACGTTTAAATGGCTTACTCTTTCATAATTCTTTTTAATGGTATGAACAATGTTTCAATATGCACTTTTCCACAGAGTCATGCATACACTATGTTTACAAAGGCAGAGATAATGTATTCCGGAAAAAATAAATTGCTTAATGGTTTAATAAGGTCAATAATAAGGTAAGCACTCAGAATATTACCACCTAGAATTAACTCAAATATATCATGTTGTAGCCATTTATGTATTTTTTATTGTAATTCTGTTCACTAGAAAAGAGCCAAAAAGATATTCTATATGTACATAAATGGAAAAAATATATGCGACCACTTGTAAATGTGAATAAATAACTGTTATATGTTGTAAAATGTCTTTATTTTTTATTTTAAAGAGAAAAGAATGAAGCATTAAAGCAAAGAAAAAATATAAAAACAATGAAAATAATAAAGAATTTTAAAACAAGATGATAGGAAATTACCAATGGTTGTTGTATTACATATTACCATCTTCAAAGCTCAGATTACCAGATATAGATATGCAAGGTTGATTAAACAATTAAACATTAACTGTTCCTTTCAATAAACCAATAGAAATTAGTAGCACAATTATCTTAGCTATCATGTGTGTGTGTGTCTATACATATACATTTTCTCTTCTTTCTTTTTGTTTTTTTCCTTTCCCTCATCCCAGTTCTTTCTTTTTGAGTAGTTTCTTTCCATTTCACAATACACATTGTAACTTTCATATTATATTTTCTTTTTCAGGTTCTTACACTAGGGAGACAATACAATGTTTACACATGTGGGTCTTAAAATTTCATTTATTAGGATGTTCTGTCATTGCATCCATTTACCTCTAAAAGCCTCAAGTTTATCTTTCTTTACAGCTGAGTAGTATTACTATGTATAAAAATAGCACATCTTTTATATCTATTTCTCGTTTGATGGGCATTTGGGTTGTTTCTAAGATTTTGTTGTGACAAATTGTGTTGCTATAAACATAGTTGCATTTATATTGCAGTAATATGATATTTTTAATTCTTCTGGGGAAATACCCAGAAGGGGAACAGCTTGGTTAAATGGGATTCTAAGTCTAATTTTTTTAGGAATCTCCAGACTGATTTCCAAAGTAATTGTACCAGTCTACACTCACATCAACAGTGGAGAAGGATTCCTTTTTCCCCACAGCTTCCCAGAATTTGAGGTTTGTTGATTTATTGATGATAGAGATTCTTACTGGGCTGAGGTGAAATCTCAGTTTTGTTTTAATTTGCATCTCTCAACAGATGATGTGAACTTTTTTCATGTATTTATTTGCCATTTGTATTTCTTCATTTGAAAAATGTGTATTCATCTCAGATGCCCATTTTTGAATTGGGTCTTTGAATTTGGGGATGGGATTTTTTTCAATTCTTGTTTCAGGGATTTATAACTAGAACAATATATATCTATAGCCAGAACAACCCATTCTATGGGTCATCTTTTCACTCTATTGGTGATTTACTTGATGTACAAAAACTTTTTAATAAAATGAGATCCCATTTGTTGCCTCTTTGAGGTCTTTCCCATGCAGTTTGGGTTCTGTTCATGAAGTCTGTTCCTTCCTCTTTAAGATTTCTACATACTTTCTCTTCTAATAGATTTACTGTTTCTGTTTTAATATTTGGATCTTTGATCAATTTTAACTTTAGTTCAGTACATGGTGATAGACATGGGTCTGGTTTTAGTCTTTGGCGTGTAGAATGCTACTTTTTCCATCACCATTTATTAAAGAGGCTATCATTTTTCCAGTGACAATGTTTGGCCCCTTTGTCAAAGATAAGGTGGCTGAGTGTGTTTGTAGTTGTGTCCACACCTTCTAATCTGTTCCACTGATCTTTAGGTCTATTTTTTTGCTGGTACCATGCTGATTCACTCATAGAAGCCATGAAGTATAATTTCTAGTCAGGGATTGTGATGTCTTCTGACTTGTCTTTGTTCTCCAGGATTGCCTTTCCTATTCTAGGTCTCTTCTGGATCCAGATGAACTTTAGGAATATTTTCCCTAGTTCTGTGAGGTATATTAATGGTTTTTAATTGGAATTGCATTGAATTTATAAAACAATTTTATAAGTATGATCTTTCTTACATTGTTGGTTCTTCCTATCCATGTGCAAGAGATATCATTCCATTTTCTGATATCCCTTTTGATTTCCCTTTCCAGAGTACTGTAATTTTTACCATATAAATCTTTTACTTCCTTTGCTAGATCTTCTGTTTTGTTTTCTTTGGTCTATAAAGTAGTCTTTTTGATGGCCCAGACGATGAATCATGGCTATCTTGTTTGGTAGCAAAACAGCCTGTAACAAGTTCAATATCTCTTGAGAGTTTTTAAGGTCTTTTTCCTCATAGTCAGGAGACCCCTTTCGCAGTAGATGGCTCCATGTCCATGTAAAGTAGCAAAGGCATATTGGAGTCAGTGTAGATATTGCTCTCTTATTCTTTCATATTTTTAAAGCTCAAGTAAGGGCCATCAGTTTGGCCTTTTGGGCTGACACTTCAGGAAGGTTTTCAGGTCTTAATTGTTTGGACTGGTTTCATGGGATCCACTTTTTCCCTTGATGGGCATTTTTTGTTTCCCTTATTTTTCCAAGTTCATGTCTTTTATTATCCATGTCTTCTCTGATATATTTGATTTCAAGCATCATTTCTTTCTGTACCTGAGAGATTATTTTCTTCATAGCCTTGTCCATTTCTGCTGCCACCATTTCAGAAATTTCCAGTGTTTGATTTCCAGTTTCACCTATGTCCTTGAGTTCGGGGCTTCTCCTGTGTGGGTTGGGGGTCTAGGGTTGCATTTCACATCTGTGTTTTGTCATTCTATATTTTATATGGTTTTCTATGTTGATACTTGCCCATTCATTATAATATATAGCTTTATCTTTAGTATTTAGGTTACCCTAGAGGGTGTCTGTTCTTCAGGGATGTCTTCTAGATATAAGTGGTTTCTTATAGCTATCCAAAGACCCTAGCTTCCCAATTTGTAAAGGATACAAGATTATCACTTGGCTCAGCTTCTAATCCTTTGGTCCTGGTCTGTGGTAATGATTAGAGTCTCACACAGTCACAGTGTTATCATACAGGAGAAAAAAAAACTGTTTATAACATATATGACATCCTGGCACAAGTAGTACAGTTAATAATAACAATAGTTTCAGGTATAGCTTAACTACTGCTAAACTACGGCAACCATTAATCTGTTACCTCTGACCACAGGAGTAAACGCTAAAATCATATATCAAAATGAAATATATATTGGGTACTTGTATGCAATGAGGTGGTTGCATATTAGTGAGGTGATTTTACCATTTTGTTGGGAGCAGGACAGTTAAGATGGCTAAGGACAGACTAAAGTGATGAGTGCGGTCGAATATAGCAGTCAGTGCTGGAGACTAAAGGATGAACACTCAAGTTTTGGGTAACTGGAGGACACAAGAAAAAAGAATAAAGTAGAATATAACAGAGTAGTCACAGGGGGCAGAGACAGTGTTTACTCCATTGAAAGTTTAAATTCAAGAAGTAGTTGAGGAAAGAAAGTGGGTCTATAGAAGAGAATGAAAAAAGGTGAGTAATTTAAACTGAAAAAAGAAGGGAAAAGAGAAAGAATGATGATGCACAGAAAAGAAGAAGGAAAAAGGGAGATCAGAGAAAGAGGGGAGAAAAAAAGAAAAAAAAGCAAATTAAAAAATAACTACCCAAAAGAAAAGAAGACAAGATGACATCCAACCAGACAGGAGAAGGATTTCCAATCAGACAAACAATGGAAGTAGTAAAATCCCTCTGGTGCTCACAGCTCTGATAGTGTCCCTATTTAATCCCAGAAATGTGCTGGGTGTGGAGCTGATCTTGGTCTTTGGATATGGGGTCTGGGACTAGACTTCTGGTGGAGTTCTCTGGAGTCCAACAACTGGCTTCTCACTTTTGCTTCAGACAATTCTACACTGCTGGTCTCACCAACTACTCTGCCCTCCAAATGTGTGTGTGTACCCTTGCACCTGAGACCTGGCTGTTGTCCTGGGTCTTATGTCTTAGAGCGCCTATCAGTATACTCAACAAATGCGTGTGTCCTTACATGTTTCCCAAAGAATCCACCAACCCAGAGACAATGGAGAAAGTACTGATCATGGATTCTCATTCCTCTCACAGGTCCCACTATCCTAGAGAGAATGCAGGAAGCTCTGATCATGGACTCACTCTTCTTGCAGGTCCTGCCATCCCTTATTTTAAGGTTTCTGAAACATCTTTACATTTTTTCATTTTTAGTCATATTTTAGATTATCATAAAATAATATCCACTGGTTACAAATTTCAACACATATATGGAACACAAATAGTTGTGTGAAATATTACTTTATGACATTTTTAAAAGAAATCCTAATCCTGCTCTCTCTGAACAAAATAGTTATATGTGGCCACAAAACATCCTCACACATGCCTACACACATATGCAACTATAGAAACATGAGTATCTAAGTATTATCAATTTATATTAATAAAATTTTATGTTACTAAGACCTATTTTAGTTCCTAATTCCAACATAAACTTTTACTAATAATACACTGTGGAACACTTTAATAACTTTTGCTTACCAAAAATTTCCCTCATGCTACTATTTGTAACCACACTTTCTCCTATAATTAACCCCTAAAAACAGCTGGGCAGCTCTTACTATAGAAATGTCTGTTTCCAGGTTTAGTGGTCTTGCTGAGTGTGGGGTTGCACAGGTGTAATCCCTGCACTCAGCAGGCTGAGACAAGATGGGGTTGCATGAGTCAAGGCCAGCCTGAAATGCAGAGCAAGACCCTGTCTCAAAACAAAACAGAAAAAAAGGTAAAATGATTTAGTGATCTTGTTAATTATATGTGAATTTAAAGTCGTATATTTTGTTTTTGATTAGTAATTTTGGAAGTATGTTTTTACTATGGCACAATTATTTGAAATATGTTTTCCTGCGAAAAGAGAAAACTGGCTTCCAGGTTTATGATGGAATGCCTGACAGATCACTTAGTCTCCATTATCGCATTCATGCTAGTAAAATAAACTCTACAGAAGAGTTCTACAATAACTCCTGAGGCCATAGCTACTTTTAAATATAGAAGAGTTACGCTTCTGACCTCAAGCTATCCCAACTCATTTCCCAAAGTGCTCTTTACCGCCACCTATAGAGGGCTCAGTGTAGCATTTTCTCTTTGCTCCCATGGTGAGATCTCCATTGCTCTCCACAACTGCTACAAGCCACGCCGCCTATTTGCTGATCAGGCAATTCGTGATTACCGAGCTTTCTCAAGAAGAGAGGTTACTTGGTATTTCTCGCTGTTCTTTTATATTTTTGATACATTTTAAATAAATAATAGAAAATTGTTAACTTTATGCTCTGATCTTCCAATGAAAAGGGGAAATGTAGCATTTCTCTAAACAGTTTTTCTCTGCTTGCCCCACCTCACACAAAGGACTCAGAACTCCTAGAATTTTCATCTACCTGATATACTCCAGCCGAACCTAGAAGCGCAGTTCTAGGTTCAAATCTTTTCATACTTGAGGCTGACTTGTTCTTTAGGGAGATTATGTGTGATATAAACATTTCCATTTATTAGAGCTGTAAACACCAGGCCTTTTCCGTTTACTTTGGTTTTAGTCACATTTGCAACCAGGGAAAAGACAGCTTCTGTTTCTTGCTAAGCTGGAAAGGACTGTGCCAAATTAAATTTTTCAAAAGCAATTAGATACAGATCTAGTTACAAATGTACTCTCTAAAGCCTCATTTGAAGTATTTTATCATAATTAGCTCTTGTACTCATTCATTTTGCAAATAATCCCAGAATGTTCGGTGAAGTTTTCATTTAAAACGTGACTGTAAACAATATATAATAACCAAGCCATTGATGCACAATAATTATATTATTATCATGTTATCATGTGCTCCCCAAACGCCTACTTTTAACTCTGTGTACAGTAAAGACTAACTCAAATTAAAAGAGAGCAGCACAGGAATTGCCTCTTTTTCAGGGAAATTATGTGGTCTTCTACCTAATGTATTTAAAAATCTGTAATTGCACTAATTTTTTTATGTGTTCAACCTAACAATGCCTTATGACAGTGATTTATTAGAAGACTTCCAAAAAACATTCCAGACACTTGGAGGTCAAATTTTGTAGAATTACAAAGTTCAATGGTTTTTACAATCAATGGTCTCAAGTCTTCCTTTATAACAATTTTGAAAGAAATCTTAATCTTACCACTTTTGGCACAAATGGGTGCATTAATTTACACACAAAATTTCTTATATAAGCCTTCAAATATGCATATAAATTCATAGACATGTGTTAGAAATCTGTAATGCAAATATTCCTTGTAACTAAAAAGTAATTAGTCCCTAACTACAACATAAAACTTTAGTTATAAAATGTTTGCTTTGTATTGTTATTAAAATATATGTCTAGTGATTATGATATCTACTTCAGAACTTTGCAAGATAGATAAATTACAATCTTTAACCCATATAAAAATGTTAATAATTTACCATCTTCAACTCCAATGCTGGTGTAATTTTATTTGATTATTACTTCAATCATCTCTTTTTCATGGTTAAAGTATTTGCAACATTCTCCATAATACTTGCTATAGTATTCAAACAGGGAATGGTTTCTTCTGTTTTCCTATTAAATTAACTAGTACCATTTAAATACACATATTGATCCCATTCATCATATCAAATTCTACCTGTGTGTGATAGATCTTGATTTCTTTTTTTCCCCATTCCCCTCCCCTCCCTTCAACTCTTATTGTCTCATATTTATCCTTCTTTATGTCTGACTACTACTCCATTGTATAAAGAAACCACATTACTTTTATCTATTCATCAGTTGATGGGCTTTTGACTTGTTTCCAAGATTTAATTATTACAAACTGCGCTGCTATAACCACAGGTGACAATATATTTCTGGGGGCATGATGCTTTTAATTCTTTCAGGAACACATCAAGAGGGGAAGAGCTGCTCCTAGTTTCCTGAGGAATCAGCACACTGGTTTTTACAGCAGCTGCACCACTCCACCTTCTCACCAGCAGTGGGTAAGGTTTCTTTTGTTCTACATCCCTGCCAGCATTTGCTACTGGTCGCCTTTTTGATTGCTATTCTCTCTTGAATGAGATGGACTCGCAGTGCTGTTTCAATTTGCATCCCTTGAATAACCAGTGATGTTGAACACTTTTCCATACATTTATTTGCCATTTGTGTTTCTTCATCTGAGAAAACTGTATTTATCTTAGTTGCCCATTTTAAAATTTACTTTAAAAATAAAAGAAAGAAAACATATTAACAGACAGACTTCCATTTACAGAATAGTGTAAGAATAATACAAGCAGTACAAAGTTACAGACAGAGTGGTAGGAAATTAACAATGCTTGTTGTATTACATACTGATATCTTCAAAGTAGTTTCTCAGGAAAACAAATAGAGACATTCAAGATTGATCAAATAATTAGTCATTAACTGATCCTTTGAGCAAAGTGATAGAAGTCAGTAGTACATCTACGTTAGCTGTCCTGTGTATGCATACATACATAGTTTCCCTTTCTTTCTTTTCTCTTTTTACATGTCCATTTTTGGATTTTCTTTAAATTTGGGAATTTTGATTGTTTTCCAATTCTTTATATGTTCTAGATATGTCTTTCTTCTGAGGAACAACTGGTTAATTCTTTTCCCACAATGTGGTATATCTTTGCACTTTGTTGGTGATATCTTTTGCTGTTCAAAAGCTTTCTAAAACGATGAGAACCCAGCTGTTGATTCTTTCTAGTCTTTTGCATGTCATCAGGGTTTTGTTTATGAAGTCTTTGTCTAAACCCATGTCTTCAAGTGTTCTACCTATTGTCTCTTCCAGCAGATTTAGTGTTTCTGTTTTAATATTTAGATCTTTGATCCCTTTTGATTTTAGTTTAGTACATGACAATTGATATGGGTACAGTCTGATCTCTTCATCCATAAAAAGGTGGCTGAGTATATTTGGAGTTGTTTTGTCATCTTCCAGTCTGTTCCATTGACCCTTAGGTTCTTTTTCTGCCGATACTACGTTTTTATTACATTAGCTCCATCATACAATTGCAAGTCAGGGGTTGGGAGGTCTCCTGCCTTGCCTTTGTTGCCCAGAATTGCTTTTGCTGCTCCAGTGATCTTCAGGTTCCAAATGAATCTTGGGATATTTTCTCTAGGTCTGTAAAGTATGCTAATGGTATTTTTTTAGGATTGTGTTAAAACCGTACAACAATTTTTTGAAGCATAGCCATTTTTACTGTGTTGATGCTTTCTGCCCAAGAACAAGGGATATCTTTCCATTTTCTGATATTGTCTTTGATTTCCGTTTTCAGAGTATTGTATGTTTCATTCTGCAGGTCTTTCACTTCTTTTGTTAGATTGAATTCTATGTATTTCATTTTTATGCTATCATGAAAGGAGTTGATTCCCTAATTTCTCTCTCAGTGAGTTTGTTGTTTATGTACAAGGATGCTATTGATTTTTGAGTGTTAACTTTGTATCCAGCAACATAACAATTTGTATATTAAATCTAGATATCTTTTGGTGTAGTGTTTGGTGTCTTTTTACAGAGTATAATTTCTTCTGCAAATATTGATAATTTAACTTCTTCCTTTCCTCTCTTTATCTTTTTTTTTCTTTTTGTCTAATTGTTCTGGTTAATATTTCCAGAACTACCTTGTATAGGAGTGGTGATAATGGACATCCTTGTCTTGTTCTTGATTTTAGAATGAAAGCTTTCAGTTTTCGGTCACTTAGTATGATGTTTGATCCTTTCTCATTTCTTCCTTTTCATAGCTCTAATGTAACCTCAAATCTGTTTTCTCCCAAAAGAGATAAATTTGTTTTGAATGCATCTACATTTTCTCAACTTTACATTTCACTCTCTTCTTAATTTCATAAAAAATGATAGATCTCCTTCCTAGACCAAATTTTATTTTGAGGGATACTTCCAGTTTGCAGGATTTTAGTCTTACTATGTATGTCTTAGAAATATATTGTTTTTAGTATTATAAGAGCCATTAAGAAAGTTGTATTGGCCATTGATTAAGTGGAAAGTTTTAGAGTAATAAGCTATGACCTCGTTACATGTCCATGGAAAAATCCCTAAATTCCTGAGAAGTATAATTTTACTAGTTATTTCAGGCTACTATAATAAAAACAATAGACTGAATTGCTTAAATAATAAATATTTATTTCACGGTAAAGTGGCTGAGAGATTCGGGATCTGGTGAGGATTCTCTGCCAGGCTTATTGGTACTGTAATTGTGTTCTGTTCCCACAAATCAGGAAAGAAAAAATTGTGATTTTCCTTTCTCTTCACATAAGACCAGTAATTCATTTATTAGACTACCCCATTTATGACCTTATCTAAACCTAATTAAATCTCAAAGGCCCACTTCCAAATACTATTATGTGGGGGTTGGAATTCAACATACACATTTTGGAGGGTCACAACTATTCAGTCCTTACCAACACTCATCTATTAGATAAAATCCAGAAAATCTTCAAGAAAACCCTTGAGGAAGGCCTCACACCTCTTTTGTATATACCCTCCCCAGCATGTGCTTGATTTCCTTCCACTCTTCAGAATGATCACTTTCCTGTAGTCAAAGTGCTCTTTTCAATTCTATCAAATCAATGTTTCTCTTACTATTATTCTTTTGGGAAATTTTCACCTCAGATCTCTGCAATTCATCATTCAAAACATGTTCAAATTCTAGCTTATTAGTGTATGCTTCCCTTGCTAGTCCTATTGGAATATTTCTCTATTATCTCTATACTACCTGCTAGAATTTGATAATTTCCCACTCATGTTTTTGTTTGTTTGTTTGTTTTGTGCTAGTGGGCTGTCCTTTCTACTAAAAGTTAAACTCAATTAGACAAGGACTTTTTCTTGTCTCTTGCTGAATCCTTGGTTTCAAAATTATGTATGGCACAGAGTGAGCATGAAGTAAATACTTGTCAAATAATTAATTGCTGAATTAAAGAAATAGAATTTACTATCTCACATGGAATTACTCAGTAATGGTATCTGTAAGAATACATATACATGGTAGAATTAATTGTCTGGACTTTAACAAAAGAAATGGAATGCAGCATTTTAACCTTGAAGCACAAAGGATTCATTAAAAATTATAAAATAACAAAGTTATTCCCATGTGATTCTTTTTAGACCTTTCTATGTTTTTCAATGAGTTCACCTTTCCATGTTAATGAAATATATTAAAATTTAAAATGCATGTATTTAATTATTAATGAATATGAGTGGTTTTGCATGAACAGTCATGCAGAAATAGCAGCACTGCATAGTATAGAAATGAATGGAATTAAAACACTGCTGTACTCTGTTGATGTGCTCTCCCATCTTAGCTTTCTTTACTCTTTGACATATTTCCTTGCTGTAACATAAGCACACTTTATCAATACATTGTCTTATTTTCTCTCTTATAATTTATGGAAGTAGCCTCTCATTTTCCCATCCTCACATTATTGGTTTTTTTTTGTTTTTGAAAAACACAAAAAAATAGACATAGATGCTATCAAATAAAAGAGAGATGAAATTACTAACTGGCCCGGAAAATATATTTCATACATGTTAATACTGCCATTTCTCATAATGAATCTGGAATCTAGCATTTTCAAGTTCATACAGGTTTCCCAACATCAACAATTCAAAAGGTAAAAGGCTATTTTTTCTCACTTCCCTTTATTACCTTACAACGGTGTTATACGTTATTGGCTTGCCTCTTGGCATGACTCCATATGACATAGCAGTTTGTTTCTTTAATTTTTATTCTCTGTTAAATGCACAGATTATAAATGTACTTCTAGTGCACAAGTACTTTTTTAAAATGTCACCTTTGAAAGCAACATCTCAGAAACCTCTCTGTTGGGGTTCAGCATTAGTCTTTCTCTCATCAAATGCACAGTACCTACACATACTTCAAGTTCCCATTTTAAGTAATGGAGTTGGATGGACCCTGGGACATAGGCCACTAGTTAGAGGACACCACTGAAAAGCAAATATTAACCACAGAGGTCTCCACACTAGCATTGATACTTCCCACTGCAATCCACCTCAAGAATAACCAGCAGAAGGTCTGGTAGAATGAATGCATGTGGCAGGAGGAGCAGCTAAGAAGGGAATGATAGAAAATCAACAGGAAAATGAGGCAGGGACAGAAATAAGTTAGTACACATCAGTTATAATTGTCACTGAGAACGGTCTCAATCCCCCAAATCAAGAGACACAGGCTGGCAGAATGAACTAAGAAACACAATTCAACAAAGTGCTAAATACAGGAAATACATTTAAATCCCTCCCTAAAAAATCAGATTAAACTCCAAGGATGGAAAACTATATTCTGTACAATTGAAACTGGAATAAAAGCAGGTGAAGCTATCTTATAAGTGAAAAAGTGGACTTCAAACCAAAACTTATCAAATTGGCAAAGTAGGTCAATATATTGATTAAGGGAACAATCCAGTGGGAGGAGGTAACAATTATTAATGTACATGCACCAAACAATGGTGCGTTCAATTTTATAAAACAAGTACAATACTATAATAGAAAAAATAAGCTCCATTTTTATAGTTGTATTAACAACCTGAAAATGAAATAAGCAAAAACTGTTTATAATAGCATCAAATATACCTAGAAACAAACAACAAAATAGATGTAAAATTATAGTATGGTTGATTTTGTTTCCCTCAAATTTATATACTAAAATTCTAATCCCCAAAGTGATGATATAAGTGTGAAGCCTTTGGGAATTGTTTAGGCTACAAATGTAGGGCAATTAATAATTGGATTCCAAAACTATGGATCCCTTCCTGGCAAAGGAGAACAGCAAGAAGCCACTGGCTGTGGGCCAACAGATGATTTAAATGATGGCTCGCTCACCATCCAGACCTGTGAGAAATAAATATCCATTGGACATACTTAGTGCATGCTGCTTTGTTACAGAAACATGAATGAACTGAAGATTTTGAAAACTAGAAGTTTGTTGAAAAAATTATTTATAAATAGAATGGAATCCTGTATTGTGTTGAAAGACCTAATAGACAAGATCGCAGTACACCTCAAATTAATCTGTGGGTTCAAGATAATCATTATCAAATTCCCAACTGTTTCCTTTGCAATTCTGACAATCTGATATTATAATGCATATGGAATTCAAGGAACCATAATAGCTAAAATGTCCCCTCAAAATAACAAAGTTGAAAGACTAACATTTCCCATTTAAAAACATTATTCTACTTTTTAAGACAATATGGTACATGCATAAAGATACTATGCTAAATTTTTCTCTGAATTGAATTTATTGGAACATCAACATGAAAAACCAGATATATTGGATGTTTAGACCCAAAATTAAAATAGTATACAAAGTAGGGTTGCCCTCTAAGCTCAAAATCATGTTCTAGAAGAAAGCTAACTGAGTAAAAAATTTAAAGTCATGATGTTTAACTATTTTAAAACATTGTGGTTAAATAACTTATTTCTGCTTTTGCTACTATCTTTTTATAATTTTTCAAGTGGCACTGGAATAGGTATAGTCAATGGTAATAGGAGGCTGAATATTTTTATTTAACTTTTGGTGAATCAAGTTTTATAATACCTTGGATGCTTTTTCTAAATTTCTATTAAATTTAAATTTTTATAATTCCTTATAGTTGCACTGTCCAGGACCAATGCAGAAATATTTCTGTAGGAGTAGAAAAATAGTTAACTACCAACCAGACTAAACAGAAAGGATGATTAAAGTTCAAATAATAATCAAGTTCAGTTGTTCTCGGGTTGTGTATTCATTACATCAGTATCGCCAGAAAACTTAGTAGAAAATTATATTCTGAGAATAAAGTTCAGGTAAGAACAACTAATGAGCATGATAGAAGAGGTTCTCTGCCAGGTGATTCTGATGCATACTAAAGTTTATAAAACACTGACCTATAGAAATAGGGTGATTGCACTACGTTTGTGCCAAAGCATTTAACTATTTAATATGTACACTGGGTAGTTACCAGAGTCTGTGGCTATGGCAAAGTGAATAGATGGTGATCAAAGTATACAAAACTTCAACCAGACAGGAAGAATAAGTCTGAAGTTTCACTGTAGCTCATAATTAAATTCTATACATTGTAATATCACTAAGAGAATAAACTGCTAATGTTATCACAAAAATGTCAAATATTTGTCAAATATACATGTTAATTAGATTAATTTCATCTTTTCCCATTATATTAAAAAGTTTGACGCCGCTTTTATATCAAAATACATGCAACTATAATTCATCAATATATAATAAAAAAGGAATGTGAGGAGTCTGAGGTCAACAAAATTGAAATGACTAGCTACATATATATAATCCAAAGCAGAATCAGATTTTTTGAGATGGAAATAGGATTTATAAATGAATATCTATGACTGTTTCCAAATACCAGATGGAGTGACTAGATGCCTGCAAGTCCCTCGACTGTCTTCCTCTTTAGAAGGAAATCCTAACTGTGCGTCTGTGCAGGCTCTCGCTTTAAGAGACAGAAAAAATAGGCGTGATGTTCTGTGCCTTAAACCCAGGCAATATGTTGTGGGGCCCAGCCAGGAATGAATGATGAAATTTCAGGACAAAAGCACATAGGGTCTATGAGGATTGAATGGAGACCTTTATAGGTAAATGGATGCAACTCAAGACTGTACTCCTAAGTGGAATAAACCAGACCCACATGCATAAACATCATTTTTGTGTCACTAATGTGAGAAATTGAACCAGTAAATAAGATCTGAAATGTACAATAGATATTGTGAATTGGGAAGAAAATGGTCAAAAGAAAAGACAAACTGTGATGGGGGAAAGGGGAATGGAAGAGAGGAAAATAAGAAAAAATACATGTATGCACAAGATATTTAAGATACAGTTATACAGCTAACTTCTCTTAGTTCATTGAAAAGGAAGTTTTGTGCTAATATTGTACAGGGTAGATATTATTCCTATACCTTCTACACTGAATAATTACTAGGAAGACAACAGTCTACAATGTATCAACTATTGTAACTGTTGTACTAACAGTTTTGAAACTGTTTCATTGTTATGTTCATTTTTTTCTCTCTAAAATAAAAAAATAAATAAAATGACTGCCAAAGCTTTAAAAAATATGGGGCCAAAGAACACAAATGTTGAAATAGTTAAATGTTAAAAGCACACAAATGGTCAAAATATGCAGGCAAAAAGCACACAGGCTGTGTGAGAATCAAATGGTTAAACAGCAAGAAATTTAGATTAGTAAAGTGTGTGTGCCTGGCCATTGTCTGTCCCATTTACCCAAGGAAAACTGCTTGGCCTTGAGACAGCTCTGGGCCCAAACTGCTTCCCTCCTACTTTTTTCTTCTACACTGATACTCTAAGCAAAAGCCGGAGAGTTCTCAGCTTGGTGGTTTCTTGCTCCTCCAGAGTGTCCCCACAGGACGGGTGCTCTCAGTTGAGAAACAGCCCCTCTGCGCCTCTCGGTAGACTGAATACATTTGATCTCCAGCCATCTTTCTCACCCTCAGTGCCACCTGTGCCTGTGGCCTGTCACTACAGCATGTCACTTCTACTTCTTGTTGCACAGGCTAATCTCCGTGGGAGGTCTCAAGCACTAAAAATCCCAGACTATGCTAAAATGGCCATGTATGTGAGACCATGTGCTTTGCCTGATAACCCTATGTGAACCCATTCTTCCTGCTATTCCCAGAGAAGGCATCAGATACGTGTGTGAAGATACCATGAACACTTCAGACACACTCATGTGCCGGCAGAATTACATCTGGTGTTCTCAGGGTACATCACACGGGTAAAGCACCATCTAGCCAAGACAGTACTCAAATTCCTGATTACAAAACTACAGGGCAGATGAAATTTTAGTTTGTTACAGCAAGAGAGACTCCAAAGATATTAAATCTGTAGATCTATAAGTGGGTCTGTCTGGCTATCATTTAGTGCAGTAAACTTTCCATAGGTGTCAGTATCGGCAAGAGCCAAGTCCTGTAAGTGTTCTAGAGAATGACAGGAAATACGGATGACAGATGGACGTTTTGCCTGAGGGTTTGGCCACCTTCTTAGGTTTTCTATTGCTTGAACAAACCAGAGAACAGAAGTAGTTTTACATAAGGATGTTTTCTAAATTTAAAGCAATTGTCATATCCATTGTCATAAATATCATAATTATTGATGTAATTATTTTTTACTTTTCCTATTAATGGGTAGGGGGATACAAGAGGAAATAATTCTGGTGCTTTGTTTTTCTTGCTGTTTGCTTGCTGCTTTCTGTTTAGTTTTTTTCAAAAACTGAAATCAAGAAATAAACTGTATTGTTGTCTCAAGACTTAATGAGTTGATATTTGAGCTCTTGGTTAATTTTGTTAAGCTACTGTGAATCTCAGTTTTTGATACAATTATAGGATGTTTTCCTTACCTGATTATACTGCTCATGCATACTTTCATATGAAACTCAAGTAAATTCTATAGAGAAAAGCTCTCATACATGGATAAACAAATGTAAGAAAGTAATATCTGACATCTAAACATAACACTAAGTTCCAATAAGATAATATTTTAGTTACTGAATTCAGTACTTATACAGGAAAAAGAAACACTAGAAGCACCATGGAAGGTCAAATGTTACTTTATTAAATAAAGTCCTCCAGAATGATCAGCTTACCAATTTAATCTCTAATATTAGAGTTGTGTGTGTGTATGTGTGTGTGTGTGTGTGTGTGCATTTGATGATTCTAATTGTTAGTTTCTTCTAAAAGAACATAACTACCATGTAATACACATAGACCAGTTAAAGCCCACCAGTTGGTAAATCTTCCCTTATAATTTTATGCATTAAAATTCTTTATTGTTTTTCATTTCACAGAATTTAAACTTGACTCAAACTGCATCAGTGACATCAGAGCCCCTAAACCTGATCCACAGGGAGGGTCAGATTGGCAGCTTTGAATGACACACTGCCAATGGCGGTCAGATGCCTGGATAATGAATACATTCCCTCAGCCTCTACTTAATCCCTTGATAATGGTTTCCATTTTGTAAAATCAATTATTTATAAAGTGTTAGTCCATCTAAACAAAATGAATACATATGAAATGCATTTCCTCATTGGATTGACCCTGCTTACTCCAATAGTATAACTAGGCATTTTAAAACACATGCCACAAGTAGAAGTATTTATGTATTATTCACATGCTTTGACTTAAAACCTTGAAAGCAGCACTTCCAGTGAGTGAATTCAGGTGTATATTATAACAAGAATTTAAATAATAGTTGAGAGTTCATATGGATTCACATGGAATGAAGAATGCATTCTGGAACGTCAACTTAAAATTTTAATGCTAATTGCTTTTGTATAACCCTCATTTATAATAAGGTCCTTGTTTTATATTTCTGGCAGCTGTCTAAAATATTTCCATGAGAGTTTCAGGTGTCACTGTCTGCCCTAAGAAACAGAAATTGTTCCTATTTCTTTAATTATGACTAGCAATAAAAGGCAACATCCTAGTTTGCACTGTAGAACTCTGGTACAACTGTTCACTCCTTAGCCACTGGGGGAAAATGATTTCTTAAGACTGTCACACGTTTTCAAACTTTGAATTAAGAAAAGAGATTTTATTTGCTGCTTTATTATTTACTTTCTTATGTTATGACCTGATGATCAGATCTCTTATTGATATTTGCTTCTCTTAGGATATAACTCCCAAGAATTATTAAATATGCACAACATATTATTTCCTCTCCTAAAGAAAATTCATCCTCCATTAGAACCTAAGAAGAAAATTTGGAATTGTAATCTAGGTAAAGAGTAACAGTGATAAAATAGGGAGATCTTGGTACACAGGAACACTTCCTGTAACTGTTTCATATATATCATCCCATTGATATTTAAGGTACCACCTTCAGTGTGTAAAACAGTGAAAAACAAGACCACTGTCCATATGTATCTTATATAAGGTAAGTGAATCACATTATAATTACATAAAGTTATGTGAATGTGTAGAAAAACTGCTTCTCCACCAAACAAACAAACAAAATCCTCCTGTTTCTTGGTCAACACCTGAGACATTTGAACAAAACTATGAATATTGAATATAGAAATGTAAATGAAATAATATTTCTTTCCCACTAAAAGAAAGTATAAATCACAATAATGTAATAAAATCAGCATTTAAATAACAATCTAATCATGAGATCTTGCTCTTCATACCTGAATCCCTGTATTTATGGGGTTAGTATTTGAAATTTTCTTGGAAGTTTTGAAAGGTAATCACTGGACACTAAGACCATAAGACCCTAAGAGATCAGTATGAAAAATCATTCCACTTTGCCGATGTATAAAAGTATAATTCTATACAACTTCCCTATATTGTACATACAGTGACCCAATCTGCTTTTGAATAACATTAAATCCCAAAGTCAATGCAAAACATTATTAATAATCATTAACAAATGACCAACAGTCATTTACTGCAAGCATGGACTTCAAATGTAATAGGAAGATGTAGAATTTTCATAAAGAATAACAATTCTGATATATAAGTGCATATAAATATATATAAACACCTTTGTGGACACATGCATGAATATATTCACTCAGTAATATTTGTAAGCATAGCTGATGTGTCCTGATTCATGGAAACTAATTAATAAATCTTTAGCAATTGTGAACACTTCTTGTTAAACAAAGCTATTATTAAAAATTCAATTAATAAAGGTGTAATTATTAAACTATAGTAAATCTAAGGGTAATTCATATGAAAAACCCATCATTTTGGTTGCCACATTATTCATTATGTATATCCATAAAATTATGCACATGAATCATTTCTGTATGGCAGGAATACTGCATTCTGGTGAGGTACGCTCCTCTCTGCCCAGACTTGTTCAGTGATGGCACATTCATAATGTGCTATTGGCTAGGAGAGGAGTACTTCTCCCAAGGAAAGCAGTAGATTTTTATTACTAAGGCTACTTTTCCCCGGAGTCAGTTGCTGAACATTTGTATGTTTATGTCAGTTATCAGCGAACATGTCAGTACTATCAATTCTACAGATATGTAGCTAGGACAGATGGAAACAAAACTATGAACTTTAATAATTATGAAGCTGTGTGCGGAAGCTGATGTTATACGTGTAGCCAAATGAGCTTTCTAGTCCTTTGCTGCACAGATAGATCGTGCCTTCCTGTCACCGACCCGGCTGACATCTGTAAGTACCTTTGACCCATCTGTCCTCATTGCAGACAGTCTGTGGGCAACAAATCTATGGATCAGGAATAGAGAGCAGCAAGGCCTAGCCAACCAGTTTGCAACTCTCCAAATGAAAGTATCCATTTGTTTAACTGTTTGCAATAAAAACAAAACCTGTAAAGATAACAGCTAAACCAGATGGAGCTCAGGTGACAACAAATCAGAAGCGCACACCCCGTGAGTGTTCTGGCTCGCTTGCTTTGTCTTCCTGATATTCCTTGTGTTCCCGGGTGACTGCCAGAACACGCTCTAATCTGCACCAAGCCAGAAAGACAAACAGTTTTAAAAGCTGGTACCCACCTTTACTTAGCTGTAGACTTCCGAAAGCACCTCCTCACTGTAGATCTCATCAGTACAAATAATCACACGGCCACAGGCTCTCAGTGATAGGAAATTGGTCCATGTAACCTTTGGTTTGAGGCTTTGACACTGAAGGTGGATTTTATATTCCATTATTAAAAATAAAGGAGTTCTATGAGACTGTCATACTCACAAATTCTGTAACTACGTATCAGGAAACAAAAGAGAGTGTATCAGTTTTCTACAAAACTTAGGATTTCACATGTCTTGAATCCATCATAGTAATGACAATCAAATCTCCCTCAGTAGAGTGCAAAGCATTTACAAAGGCTATCAAAAAAAACTACAGAATTATAAAGAAACTAAAGACTTCTGACCATTGCATGCAATTAGACAGTGGGC
This sequence comes from Dinomys branickii, assembly GCA_004027595.1. Lineage (NCBI taxonomy): Eukaryota > Metazoa > Chordata > Mammalia > Rodentia > Dinomyidae > Dinomys > Dinomys branickii. The sequence continues at coordinate 23,963 of PVLD010014068.1, read as the reverse complement.
TTATAACTTAGAGGGGAGAAATTATCTATGTATACAAATGTGACTCTGACATAAAGCCTACAACTTGTGACAAGTTTGAAAGATCTACATTACAGAAAGGCTACAATATGTCATTTTCTAAAAAAATATAACTTAATTATACCACTTTACAACTGCCTCCAAAATTGTATTAGAAGTCACCTGCAAAAGCTTATAATAGGATATAATAGATGGGTGAGAATAAACTGTAAACTCACAGAGTATTTCAAACTAAACCTGATTTTCTAAAGACATTTGGGGATGCTTAATGCATCTTGCTGAATTGCTTAATCATTATTACACTACGAATTTACATAGCAAACATTTTCTTTATAGGCAATATAAGTTTAACCACCATGTGAATGCTTGTCTAAATTTCTGCAAATTCTGAAACACTGATAATCTGAATTTATAGTTTCTCTAAATTCCAAGTTCTGCGAGGACATACTTTCACCATCAGTCGTGCGCTTCTCAATCCTGGATGAAATGCCTGAAACACGTACTGTGTCACTGCAAAGCACTTCTCACTAGAGGGGGGTACGGAGTGTGCCTTAATACTCCTCATAATGTGACTTTGCAGCTCTTTTGCAAGCGTCAATGTGGAGACACTTAACATTGTCTGATTAAGCTGGCACGTTTTACGCATTTCTAGTTTTATGTAACTACCAATAAATCAGCATGTTTGTAGAAGGTGCTGAGGAAGTGTAATCTACATTTAAAGAACAGCAGTTTTAACATTTGCCTAATATTATGCTCTTGCTCTAAGATCTCTTTGGTATTCAACTTCAACATATAAATAACTTTTAATCAGAGAAAATAAGCATGATAATCAAATGCAAAGCAGCACAGATTCACAGTGAATGTTTATTCTAATGACAACTTCTGTTTATGTCAGATAATTTAGCTTTCAAAGCTATCATTGACTATTAAGCGAAGGAAAAGTCTAAGTAAATCTATAGTAAATTCTTCCAGGAAGCAATAAAAATACTCCTATAATCTTTACTCTAATTCTTACAGTTAAAGATGTCATAGTTTATCTGGAAACACAGGTTTACCCATCTCACATGCCTCATCAATTCTTAGTTTAGGTAGTGCCTTTCAATTAATATCTAGGATCCTGTTAAAAACACAAACAAAACCTTACTTGATCCAGCTGGGCTCATTTGTTGAACCTGCAAGGCTAAGTCATTCTAATTAAAGGTGGTGTTGAATTTTAAATGATTTTCGCATCTATTGTTCTATCCTCCAGACATTGTTCAAAAAACCTGAATGTTAAAATTGTCTCCAGGCTCATTTTCAATGGCATAAAACTTACATAGTGTGAAAGAGAGAGTTAGCTCATGCCAAAAAATCAGAATAAGGCAAATACCTAATATGAAAAATGATTAACTTGTGTTCTTGAGCACAGGTGTTTCCTTGTCCTAATCTATTGAGAGTTACTGATATAGATTTCCCTCTTAGCTGATTTTTAAAGCCTTGAAAACAATTCTTCAAATTAGGTATGATTATAAAAAAGACAGAGTTTTAAAATATTGTGATGTATAATTTATTTTATTAAATTGTGATGATGGAAAAGAAAATCAAATACCAAGGAAAGAATATGACATGAAGTTGAGAATCAGTTTTAAAGCTCGTTGAACTAACATTTTCATATCGTCTACTTCCTTCTCATTTGGAAAAGTTAGATCAAATTTCAGAAAGACTCTTCAGGGTAAGTGTTTGGGTTGGACAATGGGATGATACTAAGGAGATGTCAGTGTTGCACAAATGCTGTTGGAAAAAATAGTGAAAAACGTGGTAAAACTGAGAGTAGAAAAGAAGAAAATCCCTTCAACAATTCAGCTCTCACTTTATCTACTAAAAAGCACTAAAGAAAGTAGAAAACCTGCAGTGTATCAAAGTGATCACCATAACAGCAGCACCCAAACATAGGACATCTTCTGACTGTATCAGTTCAGTCTCCTACACTGAAGTTGTGAAGGAAGAACCATGGGAGAAGGTACACAAAGGGCTTCACATCCTACACTTTAGGCTCTACCTTTCAAAGCAGGTTATCCAGGTTTCAACAAAATGTTATAGGATTTAACCTGAAAAGCAAAGAGAAATGATCTCAAGAGAAAAGGCATTTTGATGAGGACTTACATATGACGCAGTTGTTAGGATTACCACAGAAAGGATACAAACTAATTATAAGCAACATATTAATGATATTGGTACAAAAGCTGTAGAACTGTTTTTGTTGTTGTTTTTGAACTTTTTTTTTATTTTAAAGACAAAAGAATGGAAACATATCAACAAGCAAACAGACATAAACCAGAATAACACAAAAGAAGATAGTAGGGAATTAACAATTGTTGCTGTATTACATAATGTTATCTTTGCATTTCTTACTCAGTTATACAAATAAAGGCATGTATGAATATTCAGTCTTCATCTCCCTCATCTCTGTTGTTCTCCCACCCAATCAGTCAGCTTCCCTCTGATAATAACTGTACTTTTTGGTTTTATTCATTCCCTCGGGTTCTTACATTGGGAAGACACATGGCTGCTTCAAATTTTGCTGCAACAAACATGGGTACACACAAATTACTAAGGTGGAAAACCAGTCGAACTCAATGATGATACAAAGACGGGGGCCTAGGCACACTATGATCATCACCCCAGTGACAAGCCCTTGAGACACTTGAGGGTCCAGTTGGGTCTATGAGTTTGGCCCCATGTACTGCCATGCTCTGCCTTGCAAGCACAAGGTCACAAGTTCAATTCCCATTCCCCAAAAAAATCGGAAATAAAAAATGACAAAAGATAGACCAAAAAAAGTCAGAAACACTATTAATGAGACAATGACTGAGATTTTTTTCCCCCAAAACAAAAGTATATATTAAAATACAGATCCAAGAATATTACAGACCTTAAGCAGGATCCATGGCCTCACCTCACTCAAAGTTCTAGGTACGTATATTTACACTCCAAGTAGCAAAAACAAACACTAAAATATGACAGTCAGCCAAAGAAAGCAGAAAAATCCAAGTTCTTCCTTGCTCTGGTGTAGCCTACAGGGGTTCTGGCTCAGCCCACAGCTGCTATGCCCCGCTCATCACTTTCCTTTGCTCCTTGAACTGGCAAACTTGGCTTGGTGTCCTCCGTGGTTATTTAGCATCAAAAGACCAGCAGCAACAATCAACAGTATAGACCAGCACCCTATGGAGTGGAACTTGGGCATCCTGCAAAAGATGGTGGCAGAGACAGTCAAATGACAATGTCCCGACAAGTCAGCATCAAATGGTGGCAACTGGCCATAGTGGTGAACAGCTAGGTGCTGTGTCAGCGGTCGGCATCCAGCACCTTATGGTGTCACCTGGCAATACAAGGACTGTAGCACAGTTGCACTTTTCCTACTCCTGATTTCCATCTGAATCAAACAAAGTAAACTTCAGCTGATGGGCAGCAAAAGGACAAGATACACTGTGCACAAAAGAACTCTGCTTTTAAAAAACTATTTCAAATATACTATCAATATAGAAAAGTTAGAGGACAATTAAAATGCTTGACAGGCTAGGGATGTAGCTTAGTGGTAGGGCTCTTACCTATCATATATGAGACAACCTGAGTTCTGTCTCTGTACTGTAAAATGAAATGAAATACAGTGCCTGAAAAGATTTGTCAATGCAGAATTAAGAATTGTACATTCCACGAAAACATCATACAAAAATGAAGGAGTCACAGCAGTTTCAGACAAACAAAATTAGTACAGATCATTACAAACACATGGACTCCAAGGAATGTGAGAGAAAATTCCTCAGGCATAAAGATTATTATGAATAAATGTAACGGTTCAGTCCCTAGCCATACCAGACAGCACTGTTTTCTGTTACCCAACGAAAGGCAAGTCTCCTAATGTTGCTGCTTGAGAAACATACTTTTCATAAATCATGAATAAATTTCCTTTTCAAAATGCCATTATTAAATATATTTTAAAACAGTAAAAAAAAAGATTATTATGAAAGACAGATGTGCATCAACACAAACAAATGATCTCCATAACAAAGTTAACATGCATGTATTTGTATATTTTCATTTTTATCTAACTAAACTATAACTTCCTGTCTATAAATAAAGTAGGAGGACATAACGTGGATTTAAGGCACTCAAAAATTAATAAAATTTGTAACAATATAAGAAAGTTAAGAAAGAAGTAGGGTGTTGTGTGTGCGCGCGCACACGCGCGCGCATGTGTGTGCGTGCGTGTGTGTGTGTGTGTCTGTGCATGTGAGTGTATATGTGTGCATGTGTGTGTGTGTGTGTTTAATGTTCGTGATATAGGCCAGGGCCTCTTGTGTGTTAGGAAAATGTGTTGGCACTGACCTACATCCTACACTTTGGCATAAAGAGTTTACGTAGCATGTTGAATAGCATTGTTTAGAATAAGATTGTAATTAGTAAATAATAATTCATAAACTAAAAAATAGTAAAGTATAACAAAGGTAATAATAGACCATAGTAAATATTAAATTCAATCATAAAGTAGTCAAAATCAGACAAAAAGATATGATAATAAAAAGAGAAAATAACAAAATGGTAGTTTTTAATCTATCACACTAATAATTGATTAAATTGAATGTAATTGGTCTAAATACTGTCTATTAGAGTGCATAAAATATTAAGACTTAGCCATTTAGTCTTAAAATAACCCAAAGAATGTTTTATAGTAAAAGAATTAGCAATGTTACACAGTACAAATTAGAATTTTTAAAAAGGCAGAGCATGAGTATAATAGAATAAGGCAGATAAAGTTTTATTTTTAAATAACCAGAAATGAAGCAAAACATTATGTCATGATGCAGAGACATCGACAATAAATAAAAAGTGGGAATATGAATGAATTTAAATAGAATTTCAAACCTTGAATAAAAAGACCCAATAGAGTTCAAACATACCATTGTTGGAACTGGAGGCTTTCAGCATAATAATACCATAGACTTAAAATCTATAAGGATATAGAATCCCTAAATAGTACTTTGGGAAACTTGAAATAGCTGACAACTGATAATCCCATACACAATAACAGGAACTAGATATTTTCTCCAGACCACATGTAACAATAAAAATATACAATGCTCTAGACCATAAAAAAGTCACTGAAATGCAAAGTGGTACATAAGAAAATATAGAGCTTATTTGCCCTTCTATTAGAACAAAAGAGGCCTCCCTCAATGTTTTAAGTTGCTATTTTATAAAATTTTTAAAATAAAACGAATCCCTCTGAAACTAAGCAACAGCAAGAAAACAGTTAGAAAAAAATAAATGCACTTGGTTGGACAAAAGACTTCAAAACATAATGGAGAAAATTAATATAACTGAATGCTGCTTATTTGAAACAAAGATAAAACACAAAAATTGATCAAAAAATAGACAAAAGTAGAACTGCTAATATTAGGAAAGAAAGAGTTCATACTCACTAAAATAATGTAAAACATAATATGGAGCTATAAAAAAAGTGCATCAAATTTTGACAATTTAGATGAGATGGACAAATTCTTTGAAAGACATAGACTACCAATTACACTTAACAAGACATGGATCATCCGAACCTGCAATGCCTCTTATAGGAATTCAATTTCTAGTTTAAAATCCCCAAATTCTTTATAGTGGCATTTACAATTTCCCTCAGTCAATCTGATCAATAACAGAACTGAGAATTCCCACTCTGGGCTCTACATGAAGACTTAGAGGAAGTTATTGGTGTGTATTGAGGGCTTAAAAAATTTTGGAACTGATGGGTTACTCCAGTAATCTTAAGCAATTAAAATGCAAGTCATTTATTTCAGAGTAGAACATCAGGCTGAACCAACATGAGAAAAGCCCGGGGTATTTACCCAGGTCATTGATTCTCAGCCACAGGTACAACAGAATGAGATCCGACAGGGTCAGGCACAGGCGTCAGTCATTTTTAAACTCTGCAGGTGTTTTCAGCACAAGCCAGTTAGAGAAGCCTGAGGCCAACAGGTGGCAATTCTTAAGGACAGTGGAGACAAACTTTTATAAACACAGATGTAACTGTTTAAAAAGGCAGTAAAAGTAATACCTCAGTTCGCAAATACTTCTGTTTGGGAACCATTCAGCTTGCAAACAGAAGTATTAGGCAAAATTTCGCTTCCCTTTGTGAACTCTGTATGTAGTGGTAAACATGACCAAGGCTATCATCCCTGCACAAACACAAACACAGCGATCTTTTCCAGAACTGTGCAACAAATTAAGTTCTTGAACCCAGGTATCACTGTATTTTACACCAGGAAGCCCTCTTTACTTCAAATATAATGGAAATTATCAAATGGCCTAAATGCTTTTCCCACACTGAGAAGATAAGCTTTTCTATTTAAATCTCCTTATGTAAAGACCTACTTAGCATTCCAGAAGTCTCCCTTTCATATGAAGCTCTTGCCCTGGATACTTATTTTGTGAACATGGTAGGGAAGGAAAATCTTACATCTACTCTTTTAAGATTTATGATATGGGCTTGAACATGAAACAGACAAGAAATAAATTAACAAGGCAAAAGCACACATGTCAATATAATAAAAGTTTTGTGTGACATAGGGGCCTGACAAACAAATAAAAACACAAAGATATAGAGTTTAATGCTTTTTGTACTGAATTGCACAGAGCAGTAAAATTGTGAAAAAAATGTTACGTTGATAAGCTAGAAGGTAAGAGTTATTTTAATAACGTTTGTATAGAATTCTCAGGCTGAACTTTTGCCTTTAATGACAAGAAGGTGTATTTTTTCTACTATAGGGAATATATCCTTCATTTGGAAGTTTAATATAATGCATTTAAAAACTAGTAAGAAGGTGTCTCAGTTACTTTTCTCTCGTTCCTGAGACAAAATACCCAACACCCAAAATGAAGGAAGGAAAGGTTTATTTAGCTTACAGTTTGTGGAGGTTTCAGTCCATACTTGGCTGGTTTTGAGGCAGAGTGGCACAAGGCAGAGGGCAAACTGTTCACAGCAGCAGAGCACAGCAAAAACAACCAGCAAAAGGGAAGAATGGCTGCAAGCAGCCTCCCCTTCTCCCCTACATTGTAAACAGCCTACCCCCACCCAGGGGGCATGTAGCTCTCACACAATCTCCATGCCTTCCTTTTCCACAGGCTCAGGTTGTACAGAAAGTAAACACTCTGGCTTCCTGCTGAATCACTCAGTTATACCTCCAGATTCCCCAAGTTGACACAATGTATCAACCATAACAGAAGGTCAAAGTGTTCTAGCATCTACTATTGTTTTTCAAGTGCCATTAATTCAAAATAGTCACTAAACCAAAACGACATTTTCTAGACTGCATATTCTCAGTTACTACAATGTCAAGTGATTCTACATCCAACATAGTTAACACAAAAACTGTGATAGAAATGCAGCTATGTAAGCAAAGGAAATAGGTAATCTTACACAAAAATGCAGAGTAAAAGAGAACATATAAAAACTCTAATCTGGTGTTTTGCAAAGCAAGTGTGCATTTAACATGAAGTAACAACAAAAATTTTAATTAGTTAAAAATGAGAAATATCTATACATTGCAAACAGTATGTCATTACAGAAATAAGTGGAAAATTCAACTGAACGTGTAGAGATGGTGCTCATGGGTCAGAAAATGGAATGATGTATAAAGTAAGTTGGCTTTTGATTGTCTAACAAAACCAATGATATCTGAGCATATATCCTAAGAAGTACTGTTGCATAAATTGATGAAATTATCCTAAAATTTATAAGAAAGCATAAAAGACATAGAACAGAGAGAATAAAAACAAAAAATAACACCACAAAGCTAACACACCTGAATTCAAGATTTATTAAAATCTACACTAGACCAACCTTAAGAAACACAACAGAGAACCATAGATTTTTTATAAAGATTCCCTGGACACAGAATGATCCTTAAAAATGTTGCTGGGACGGTTGTTCTTTCATGTTCCACCCTCCCTGGAGAACAAATAAACAAGTCTCAAGCCTCCAGTATGATCCTCTAGCCTTGAAAGATAGAGCTCAGAGGTAAACATGACATCTAAACAATAAAACATCTGAAAGAAAACTTGTGACATGGTTAAGCGAAGATATTCTAAATATGACATCAAAGTGCAATTTATAGAAAACTATAAATAAAATGAACTAATCAAAGCTTCTACTTTTTTAAATACACCATTATAAAAATGCAAAGCTATGCCAAATACTGAGAGAAAACACCTTCAAAGTATATATTTGATAAAGAACATGCACTCAAAATAAAGAACTTTCTTATCTCTATGTAACACAGTAAACAATACAATTTTTAACATAGCAGTAGATGTTTTAGAGAACATAATTTAATTTAGTTTATTTTTTATGAAAAAATTCATAACAAAATAATAGAATAACAATATTTAATACATCGAGTATGGTTATCTTTAAAGTAGTTAATCAGAGTACAAGATATGAGCTTCAACAAGTCTCCAAATGATAGCACAAAGTTTTCTTTTCAATGAACTAAGAGGAACTAGTATATAATTATCTTGTATTTTGTTTTCTTATCCTTTTCGCTTCCTTCCTGCCCCCTTTCCCTATCCTAGTTTCTTTTTCCTTTTTGAACCGAAGCAGAGAAAATATATTTCAATTATTGTGGTTTTGTTAGTTTTTTTCTCTTTAAAATAAAAAATATATTTCATTAAAGACAATATACCGAAGTCTCATAAAAAAATTCCATGCTCAATGAAGTTCTCAAAATATTTTCAGAGGATAATGCATAGATAAGTTCCTTACTGTGATTGTAGTGAGGACAAACATGTTATATTTATGCCATAAACATGTTATATTTATGTAATTGTACACTTTAGCATGAGTAATTATGAGAACTATAACTCAACAAACCCAACAAAAGTCAAATAAAAAGTTAAGGAGATAACGTAAAAAGATGGACACAATACCATCTTGTAAGACATTAAAATCATGAAAAGGATGCATATAACATTTTATGAGGATACAATAAAGAGTGAAAGGAGAAATTAGTGAAGATAAAAACCTTGCCAACATAAATAAACAACTTTTAGCTTTCAAATAAGGGTCAAACCATCACTATGTCAGCATTATCTCCAAAATATACTTTGAGGAACCTACCATAATACATAAGAAAAGACTTGAAAACTTCAGCAATTAGACTAAGACTCAGAGATACAAATACAACATTTACAATAAAATAGATGAAACTAAAGCCAACTTTAGTATGTGAGAATTCTAATCATTGCAGTATTAACGCATTTTAATGAGTCAACTCAAACTTTGACTGACTTGAAACCATATTTAATTGTTAAATGAGTGATACTGCAACTAAAATAAGGAGTTTATTAATTATATGAAGGAGTTTTGCTGAGGTGAAATGGATATCACGGAATAACTAAATTTAAGAGAAATATTGACTTCCTTTGAGAATGTCACCAACTATTTGTGCAGTATTGTATTTCCTCAAATATAAATGCACTCTGGAGACTTTGATTGTGGTGATAATGATGGCACTGTAGTAATTCCATCACGCAACTCTTCAATATGAGATCACTTTTGGCATTTGAGAGAATCAGGCAATCACTTTTACAGTCCACAGTTTCACTGTAACACAAATATTTAATGTCAAATGCCATCATTTCCTTCCTGGAAGATGATTCTTTAAAGCCTTTATACATCTAATATCTATAATTCTTGAATACTATGACACTGTGATTCTAAGGGTCAGCCAGAGCTGGGTAACGTAACTTCCATACAGAACTATCATGAGTATAGACTGAAAGTATAAACAGTTAAAGACAGAAATCTAAGTGTCCCTCACAAGACACTGGCTGTTTTGGAGCGGAGGTGGAGACTGTTTTGACAGCATCTATGGAAATAACCCATAGAAATATTCAGCTTCAATATAAATCTCATTGTGCCACTGAAGTATTAGCAATGTAATGTTAAAATACTATATGGTTGTTTCTGTTGTCAATAGCAGAAAAAGTAATCAGTGATAACAAATGTGAAGTGATCCCTCTGTTGAATGTGTGGTCTCTGACATTGTTCATATAAATTGTGCTGATAAGCTTTGCTTAATTTTAACGATCATCAAAACAGAATTCAGAGAAATATAACCTACAGAAAACTGTAAGTCTGGAAAAGATGTATTTAGTATGTGAAAATGTTCTGATTATCTTAAAAGGAAACGTACATCCAAGGTATCTAAAAAGTGATCATGCTTAAATGACAGCGATTACAACCAGATCTGGGTTTTTTTTTTGTTCTGAATATTATATTTTTAAAGATAAAAGAATGAAAACATATTAACAGACACACAGACATTTACAAAATAACACAAAAGCAATACAAGCAATAGTTTATTAGTATATGTGTATAGCACATGATATTTACATTTCTGGTGGAACATTGGTACATGTGCATAACACCTCTGAATTCCTTCTTTCATCTCTTTCCTTTCCCTCCTCCAAACCTCCCCCTTTCCTCATTCCCCTCCTATGTTGGTTTGGGGGATATTTTTGCAAGGGAGAGCAATATAATACAGGACATATTTATAATAGTCACCCAAAGAACAATATACAAAAGAGTGCAGGAAATCTGTCCACACACTATGGACCAAGCATCCAGCTGAGGGCCTGGATCCCATGATAATGTCTTGCATGAGTCCAGCTCCCATTCCTTAGAGCTCTAAGTCTAACAATGCCTCCCATGAATCCAACTGGAATCCCAGCACCCATAACAATATCTCATGTAAGCCTGCTTCATGGATCTGCACTGTGAAGGGCAATAGGTCAGTGGTGGGATTTAGGATGTCTGTGCCGGCAGGAAAAAGGATTTCTTCTAGCAGGTTGAGGGATCTACAATGCAGCCAGGAAGCAATTCTCAAAGTAAGAATCAGAGCTCACCTGAAAGGTACCATAGCTATCAGAAACAATGAGGTCCCAAGCTCATCCAATGAAGACAGCTGAGCTCCCACCAGAGAAGCTAATGCAGCAAGCTTCTTTAGGAGACTGAGCTATGCACCTTCATCCCCTCTGAAGCCAGGAAGCAATGCTCAGAGTGAGGATCTGAGCTCTCCCAAAGAGAATCGAAGCCATTCTCAGTGCCAACAAGGCCCCAAGCCCCTTGGAGGATGAAAACAGCCAAGTTCATCAGGAAAGCCAGCATGGCGAGCTCCTCCAAAACAACCAACAGCTCCTTACAGCTTCTACCAGCTCCAACAGCCTTTCTCAGCACCCAACAGCCTCTCTGCTCCAGTTCTGCCTCTTACGCTGCCTGCAGCAGTCTTACAGATGGGCCTCCCACAGCCAGCACCACCCTTACTCAGTTCATCTGGAGGTTATAAATTGACCACCGGTTGTCACTCCAGTACACCTCCTTTTATATTTGTATGTGTTTGCTTACACAATGTGTACATTCCTGGTGTGGAGTTCACACACATACATGACACAGCCCAATTCTTGTTTTTCTGTGGTAGACATTTTACAGAAAAAGTATCCAGAATATGGAGTAGTTCTGTTTAAAGAAAAAAAAATGCCACATTTGAAACAGGGAAATACAGCTAATATAACCTGTAGAAACAATAACCTGATAAGAAAATGAGAGAAGTGTGAATAATGTATTACAAGACTTTAACCAGCCAGCTTCTCTCTACTCTTTCATAAAAGTGACATCAGCCACAAAATAGCATAAGGAAAAAGATGAAAATATACTACAAAATCCATATGTTGGGTATCTATCTTCCTGGTCAAGCAAGAAATATACTAAGAATTATAAAATCAACTACTTAACTTTTTAACAATGATTAAAAAACCTCAAAGTTTCTCCTTCTATTCATGTAATGAGGTTAATAATATGAAGAATACTATTCACTTTTTTCTTTTCCAACAAAAAGTATGAATAATACAGACTTCAATTTTATATCTGTGATAAGTTTCTCTTTTGCCTGAGCCAGATTTTAAAAGAAAACAGTCCTACCCTGAATGATGGGTACCTTTGTGAATTTGTTCAGTCTGGAATAGAAAGCCTTTTTGTCTCCAACTTTCAAAGTAATTGTACTGTCTATGAACAGATCGTGCAGTCATCTTCTCAAGACAGATGTCCCTGGGCCTACAGTGACTATATAAGTCACTTGAGGTCTATTTTCAGGCATTTTGCAGATGTATTATCCTAAGGCTATCAAATAGAAGTGAAAAAACTAAAATTTGGTACTCTAGTTCTTTAATTTGCCCATACTTAATAGTATTTTATTGCTTCCCATATAGATAAATTCCAGTATAATGAAAAGAGTTTAGTAAAATATTTTCACACTAGACTGATGAACTAGGTTAAATATTCTTAAACTTGCAAAAAAACAAATTATGTTAAAATATGAACTTTTTCAATATCATTTGATATATTATGCATGACATTGGAGGAAAGAAATCTAAAAAATTCAAGGAGAGATGATTTTTCTCTTTAAAAAGTAAATTTTTAAAATAAAAATTCAGTTTTTACTGAACAAAAAAAATTATTTAGAAATAAAGAACTATCCCTTAAAATTTTTTATATAGAACAATTAGATTTCTGTTCTATTTAAACAATTACAATACCTCTAATGTTATGAGGGGTAAAAGGAGCATTATATTAAAATTTTTACAGAGGAGTGATAGGAATAAATAATGTCAGACTTTCAATATAGTTAATTTCAATTATATTTGACCTTTAATAATAACTAAACTATTAACTCATGTTAAGGAGATATTTATTATATAATCCAATAATGTAATAATACATGTAAAAAGTATGCTGGAATACACATTAACTACAGAGGTAAATGAGTTACTACCTCTATATTATTGCCGAATTATCTGACAGAAAAGGTTTTTTAATTTTTTCTTTTCTTAGAAAAATTTTTCAGATAACTAAGCATAGAACAGAAGCACTAAAGAAATCTATTTAGCCAAATTATTATTCACCAAGTAGTGCTGCTGTATTTTTTCTAAATTTTGAATTATATCATTTATGAAATTATGTGTGCCCTTAAGGAGTGTATATGTTAATGAGAATAATTATGCGATGTGAAGTAGATTTATAACACGACTCTGGGGTGATCAGTTTGTGGTGCTTGGTTTTGGATCGGTTACTACATCGGATCATGTTTATTCTTCATGACTCTGAAGATAGAGAGTGCATGTTTCTGTCTGCAGTTCAGTTTTGATCCCAAACAAGTCACCTCCATTTACGAGTCCCATTCAGCTTCCTTTTGATTTCATTAAAGAATTTGAGGAGATCTAACATTAGATCACTAAAATTCTTGCAGAATCTGCCAGTAAATCCATCAGTACCTGGGCATTTCTTAGCTGGTAGTATTTTTATTACTTCTTCATAGTCACTGACATATTGGTTTATTCAGTTTTATATTTTCTGGATTCAGCTTTGGTAGTTCATAGAAATTTTCCATTTCTTCTGAATTTTCCATTTCTTCTGAATTTTCCATTTTATTATAATACTGTTTCTCAAAGCAATTACCAATAATCCTCTGGATTGCAGCATGTTCTTTTTCATTTCTAAAAGTGCATGAATTTGGGTCTCTTCTTTCCTTATTTTTGGAAGATTGTCTAAGCATAATGTAAACAGACCAACGGAATCTATTCAGCCAAATTATTCACCAAGGGTTGTTGCTGATGAATAGTAATCTAATGGCTTGTCTAATTTATTTAATCTTCCAAGGAACCAAATCTCTGACTCATTGATTTTTTGTATTGTCCCAATTTCACTAATTTCTGCCCTGATCTTTAAATTTCTTTTCACATTATTAGTTTGGATTTTGACTGTTCTTTTTTGTCTAGGACCTTGACATATATCATTAGGTTATTTATTTGAGCTTGTTCTGCTTTTCTGATGGGAAAATTTACTGCTGTGAGCTATTCTCTTAGGACTGCTTTCACTGTGTCCCAGAGGCTCTGGTCAGATGTACTGCCATTATGATTTTCCCATAAGAACTATCTAATTTCCTTATTTCCATCCATAATCCATTGATTATTCAACACAGTATTGTTTAAGTCTTGTATATTTCTGTATCTTATGTGGTTTCTTCTGCCATTGATTTCTAGTTTTATTGCACTATAACATTATAATATAAATAGGATAATGGTAATTCTTTTGCATTTACTTAAGCATGCATTATATTAAAATTTACAAAGGGGTGATAGAAATAAATAATATTGGATCTTCAATATAGTTAATTTCTATTTGGGAGGAAATCCCATGTGCTGTTAAGAAATATGTGTGTTCTATTGTTGGATGAAACGCTATGTAGATTTCAATTCTCTGTTTGAAGATTTGGTTCATTTGTGATATTTCTTTGTCAATTTTTATCCAGTTGATTTGTCCATTTGTGACAGTGGGATGTTGAAATACCCCAATACTATTGTACTGTTGCTTATCTGATTTTTCAGGTCCATTAGTTTTTATTTCATGAAGTTAGGTGTGTCTGTAGTTCACACATATGTTTTTAATTTTAAACTTTTAATTATTCTTTTAACTAATATGTAGTGACCTTTTTTTGTCTTTTTGAGACAGAGTCTCATTGTGCAGTTCAGGTTGGCCTTGATCCGACTTTGTAGCCAGGCTGGTCTTGAACTCACAACAATCCTTCTGCCCCAGCCTCCCGAGTGCTGGGATTACAGGCATACACTACCACACTGAGGTATATAGTGACTTTTTTTGTCTTTTCATATCATATTAGGTGGGAATCCACTTTGTCTGAAAGTAAGATAGCAACTTTTTCTGAGATTTTACAGCACAGAATATTGTTTTCCATCCTTTAATTTAAACAGTGAATATTTGGAATTTGGAATTAAACATATTTCTTGTATGTTTCATGTTATTGGATTTTCTTGCTGGATTCATTCTGGGAATCTGTGTCTTCTAAGGCGGGAACCGAGATAATTCATACTGAGAGTCCTTAGCGAGAGGTGCTGACTTGTTCCTGTGATTGCATCACTTTACTGTTGATGGTTTCCTCGCCCCCTTCTCTTTGGCTTAGCTGCTGTTCCTGCCAAGTATACCCATTCTTTTCAATTTATTGACACTGTTGGCTTCTCTGTCTCTCTCTGGGATATCCTTTAAAATTTTGTGTAATACTAGGTCAGTAATCATGACTTTCTTGAAGTATTCCTTGTTATGGAAATGCCTTATTCCTCCATCAATTTTAAACTAGAAAAGAGAATGATAGGTCAATGTCTTTAATGAATGCAGATGTAAAAATTCTAAATAAGATCCTGTGAAACAGAATTCAGCAAATCATCAAAAAGATTGTGCATCATGACCAAGCAGGTTTGCTCCAGTGATGAATGATGCTTTGATGTATGTGAATCAATCAAAGTGATGCATCACATAGCAGAAACTTGGACAAGCTCACATGGTCACCTCACCAGATGCAGAAATCTCATTAAGACACCCATTCATGGTAAAAGTACTGAAGAAAATAGGAATACAAAGTGTCTTGGTTACTTTTCTCTCGTTGCTGAAACAAAATACCCAACGCCCAAAATGAAGGAAGGAAAGGTTTATTTAGCTTATAGTTTGTGGAGGTTTCAGTCCATACTTGGCTGGTTCAGAGGCAGAGTGGTGCAAGGCAGAAGGCAAACTGTTCAGGGCAGCAGAGCACAGCAAAAACCACCAGAGCAAAAGGGAAGAATGGCTGCAAGCAGCCTCCTTTTCTTCCCTACATTGTAAACAACCTACCCCAACCAGGGGTCGTGAACCTCTCACACAATCTCCATGCCCTCCTTTTCCACAGGCTCAGGATGTGTACAAAGTAAGCACCCTGGCTTCCTGCTGAATCACGTAGTTAACCTTTTAAACTCCCCAACTTGACACAATGTATCAACCATAACACAAAGTCTTTATATCAACCCGATGCAAACCATCTATGACAAACCAACTGCTAACGTCATACTACATGTGGAGAAACTGAAATCTTTTCCTCTAAGATCAGCAACAAGACAAAGATGTCCACTGTCACCACTTTTTGACACATTAGCTATAGCAATAAAACAAGAAAAATGATATGGGTAAGGAGTAAATAATTTAAATTTTAATTATTTGCTGATGACACTATTGACTACATAGAAGATCCCCAAAACACCACTGAAAGACTCTTAGAACTAATACCCAGAGTGTAGCAGGATACAAAGTCAATATTCAAAAAAATCAATATTGCTCTTGTACACCAATAAGAAGCTCACTGGAAGTAAAATTTGGGAAACAATACTCTTTGCAATAGCTTCAAGAAAAGTAAAATACTTAGGAATTAACCTAAAGAAGGGAAAGACCTCTACAATAAAAACTATAGTACTTGGAAAAAGGAGATTGAAGAGGCAATTAGAAAATGCAAAAATATGCCTGCTTCTAAATAGGACAAACCAATATAGTTAAAATGGCCATATTTCCAAAACTCTTACATAGATTTAACACAATCCCAATCACAATATGATAACATTCCTTACAGAACTGGAAAAAACAATCTTAAAATTCATGTGGAAACAAAAGAAACCTAAACTAGAAAAAATAATTTTGAGCAGTAAGGGCAAGGAAGAGGTTAACACAATCACAGCAATAGTAATAGCAACATGATGGTATTGGGAAGAAAGGAAAGCAAAAGGAAGGAAGGAAGAAGGATAGAAAAAAGGAAGGAAGGAAGGGAAAAAAGCAAGAAACAATACCCCCACCAACAAAAATACAGACCCATGGATCAATGGAATGTGAATGGTTTTTGTCTAAATGCCCCTGCAAAAGCTACACATGGTCATAGAATTTCTTTAGGAATTTTTCAGAAGCCAAATCTAGAACTTGTGATTGATTCATGGTACAATGCTGGAATTAAGGGTGAGAGATTGCTGGATCAGTCCACTGATTGAATTGGCACTGCCCTAATCTCAGCAGTCAGAATAAAATAAAAACAGCAGAAAGAAGCTCATTTCTCTTGCCTTCCTCTTGTTATTTTGCTGTCTTCTGTATCCATATAGTGCTGCCCCACTGCCATGTGCCACCCTGATTTTGAGCCAGCCAATTATGGACGGAAACCTCTATGAACTATGAGCCTAGTGATCCTTCCCTCCTTTAACTTTGGGTGTTGGGTATTTTGTCTCAGAAATAGGAAAATAACTAAGAGAGAACATAATAGAAGATACAGAAACAACTCCAGAACACTCAGCTGTGTTATTGTTGGCAAATGTGCCAAATCCCCTTAGAGCAAAGATAGCATCTTTAACAACTGGTGCTGGGAAAACTGACTATGCACATGTCACCTATATTTCCCACCATTTACTAATCTAACATCAAACTGGATCAAAGATCAAGATCTAAATAGAAACAGTCTGCTGGAAGACAAAATAGATAGAACTTATGAAGACATAGGTATAAGGAAAGACTTTCTGAAATAATTCCTAGTTTCACAGGAATTAAAACCAAGTATCAATAAATGGTATTACGTCAACTTAAAAAGCTTCTTTACACCAAATGAAACCACTAACACCTTAAAGATACAACCTATAGCATGGGAAAAAATTTGCCAGCTACTCCTGAGACAAAGGACTAATATCTAGGATATATAAATAACTCAAAAAATTAGACTCTCCCTCTGTATTTAAGGATTATATTTTTTAAAAAATGGGACTCTGGATTGAATAGGCACTTCTCAGGTGAATAAAAATTGGTCAATAAATTCATGAAAAAATAATCAATATCACTGGTAACTTGATGGTAGCATCAAGACATCAACCAAGAACAAATGGTAGGTAGGCTAGGGTAGAAAATAATCTTTCTCCATCATTGGTGGGACTGTAAACTGATACACCTACTATGGAAAAGAATATAGAGATTCCTCAGAAAACTAAAATTATAAATTTCTTTTGACCCAGGTATTCCTCCCCTTCCAGGTATCTCCCCCAAAGAATCAAATAGATCATACCACAGCTATGCATTCATACCCTTTTATATGGTGTAATCTATAATTCTAAATCTTGGAAATCCCCTACATGTTCATCAAAAATAGGTTAAAATGTGGTATTTATACACAATAGAGTACTAATCTGCCATAGAGGTGATAATCTTGAGTCATTTGTAGGAAAATGGGCACACCTTATTTAGACACTCAAATTTTAATATTGCATGGCTTGTGTAAAATGAAAAATTCATATATCCATATATACATATATGACATCTGTATATATACAGATGTCTGTATATATTCATCTGTATGTATTCATATATGTATATATGAGAGATATATACATATGTATGACAGATTATATATATATATATATGAATAGATAATGAGAAAAAATGCTGTTGTAATTAAGTGTGGATATGTCTCTAAAACTGTACCTTGATGCAGTATAATTGTCTTAAACATTTTATACATTCTTTGGCCTATTAGTCTGGATTTCAATCAATCAATCAATCAATCAATCAATTTACCTATCTACTTATGATAATTAATTTGATAAGATTTTATGAGATAAATAAAAGCATTTGATGCTGGAAAAATAAAAGAGTGGAAATGGGGTGAAAAGAAGGAACTGAAATGTGTTCTGTCCATGTTCCAACCTCCTACGGTGAATGTAATCATTATGCAGTAATAAAAGTCAAAAACTCACGTGACCTTAACACTAAAGTACAATCATCAGGTGGATGGGTAAGATTTACGGCCGTAAGTGTAGATGAAGGAAGGGAATGCATACAGATGGAAACTGCGGTCTGAAGAATCACGCTCATGTCATTCTAAAAGGTTAACAAAGAATTACATCAGATGAAAATCGTAAAGGTGACAAAAAACAGTTACACTTACTATAAGATGAATGAAATCAGGACCTTTGGGTAAAAATATTTTTAAAATCACTTTTAAATACCTTATTAGTTGTTCCAGGTAAACAATGAACCTGATGCAGGAAGCAAATTCTTCATCTGTGAGTAGCACACCTACCTGTAGTGTCCTTTGATTTACAAAGAGTGACTGACACATCTGTGGTTTTCTTTGATTTTTTAGGAAATGGTTTCCCTATTTTTATACTGACCATAGCTTTATTTTTCCAATGGCATTTTCCTTGCACCTTGGGCCTTTCTTTTCTTTGCTTCATGGATTTTATGTTCTTCATAGTCTGTTTTCTTCTTCACAGATAGAGAATCAAGAAGTATTTGGGTTTAACAACTTTTTTCCTACCACTGATAATTTAAAATTCATGAACTCTTCTGCCCTTGGGTGTGTTTGAAAGCATTGGGTTTGTGTCTCTTGCCCACTCTTTTTCTGCATAATTTTAGACACGGCGCTGAGTCATTTTGTCCTAACACCTCAAGTACTCTACGCACCTCTCTTACTTTTCAGAGGAACATAAGTGATATAGCAACTATACAAAGGACATCTAGGAAAAAGATTATTTTATTAATTGAAAATCTCTCCTAAAATATCTGGCTATTCTGGGATAAACATTCAATTAAATGTAACACATAAATCGTTTTAACACATAAATTGATTTCAAAGACCACTATGTGCACCTGTAATGTAGGATATAAAGCTTCAGATGGCAATATTAGATCTAACACTGTCATGGTCTTTAAAGGAAATGATATATGTTACATTTTTTTACTTGCTAAAATAAAGTCATAATTATTAAGAATTCATATGTATAAAGAAAATTTTCAATAAATAAATACACATTTAAAAGTTATATATTAAAATAAATATTAAACTATGAAAAATGTTAGGAAAAATTTGATGTTACCTGAGTTTGTCAATTAAAAGCCAAAGAATCATATTTGCACAAAAGCTCAACGAAGCATTTGTTGCTCTTGTAGAAGTTTGCCACCGAAGACTGGTACCAGAATATTCAGCATCTCCTCGGACTTGCTTCAGTCTTGCCACACCACAAGCATTAGAGTTTCCGCCTTTTTAACAATATATTAAAATTGAAAGAATTCCCAAGGAATTATTTCAGGAAGAAAATTATACCAAATGAGAGAAACTAAAATGATTTGGAGCTAGTAAGCAATGAAATAAACATTGAATAACTTCATAATTTTTCTCAAAATGTACATTTTCTAAACAAAGATGGTAGTTGAATAAGAGAAATTTCCAGCAGCACAAAATGAGATCAAGTTCAATGTGCAGAATGTTTATGAGGAAAGGCCCTTAGGATCTAATAGGTAGTACAGTACAGAAGCAGCAGCAGGCTGGAGTAGACGGGAAGTGCGATGCCAGCCATGTAAAATGGCAGCTGCAGCCATATTGTAGAGCTAACTGGGGAACAGCCAACTGGGTAACAGCCTCTCTGCCTCTGTGGCGAAATATGGAAAATGTTTGATGATCCGTGTTGTCCTGAGTCTGTCTAAAATGGCTGATCCTCTCTAATGTTAATTATAAGTCATTGAAGGGGTGCAGCCCAGGGAGACAGGACGTGAGTGGCAAACCTCTGTACTTGAGTCTGTCTGTCAAGGAAGACGACAAATACATAACATGTACTGACAGTCCCCCTAGTGGCTGTGGTATAAAGTTCTTCATGAAAGATGAATCTAGCCTAAGGTTTAACAATTGGTTGTTATGTGTAAAATTTGAGATATCAAAATCAAAAGATGGACAAATCAGTATTTATGCACCCAGACATAAACATACCAAAATACTTGTCTACTTGAGGTCATTTTAAATAATATTGTTATCTTTGATCCTTTAATCTCTAGTAGTAGATGGATTTGGTTTGAGAGATTTCATTCTACTATTACTTATTTATTTATTTGGTCCCAAAGGAATGACAGTTTTTTTATTTGTTTGTTTTTGTTTTTTGCTGCTTTTGGAGACCAGGTCTCAGTATGCAGTACAGGCTGGCCTTGAATTCACAACATAGCCAAGCCTTGCCTCCAACTGGCAGCAATCTCTTGGCTCCATTTTCCAAGTGTTGGAATTACAGGTGTGTGTCACTATGCCTGGCAATACAAATGACAGATTTTGTTGTTGTTTTGTTCTGGTTTAATCTACTAAAGGAAAATCCTTTATTTAAGAAACTTAGTATGTGGTAGCAGAAGAAAACTAAATGAAAGAAGTTTATATCGAGCTCTGAAATTTTTGTGCCAAATTATCTAAGTAACACTCTTGAATTTTTAATGCTGTTTTGCTAATATACTTTTAATGGCTTTAGGATGGTTACAGACTAAGGAAGAATCACAATTATGCTCTATTATCATCTTTTAATGACATCCAGAAAAATCTACTTTGGAAATACTCTTTTATGATAAAAGTCTACTTTGGAAATACTCTGATAACTTGAGTCAGTGTGATGATTCACCTTTATTAGACTCCTTTTGGTGATAATCAGTTCTTTCTACAGAGGTAGGTAATGAATACAGGTATGAATTACAAATTTCATAGCAGGTATGATGTTATAACAATTGTAATTCTCAGATGGATTCCGGCTACATATATCTTTACATGTGAGCAAATATGTCCAAACCTCACTGATAGCACCTTGTACTCTATCCATTTCCCTGTTGTTTCAGCTCTTTGTGTTTGCTCTACAATGATAAAACCTTGTATGAAAGTTTCATCCAAGACAGGTGCAACCATATTCTACAGCTAAAATTGAGCTGAGCTTTTGCACAAAGTCAGGAGACCAAACACCCCAAGATAACTTTTGGTCACAGAATTAGTTCAGAATAATAAATTTAGGACAGCATCCCAAATGGAGTAAATTGTTGATCTGCTTACAGTCTTACCTTGTTGCTGCTAGGACAAGAATTTTTGTGCAATATTTTTGGTAATTCAGGTAGGATGAGCATCACTCAACCCACCGGTCAAATCATTTCTGTGACCCTTTTACTGGAAGTCATATTAACAGAAGTATTTGAGTAGGTTAATCTGCATTGTAGACTTCTAAATAAAATAAAATAAAATAAATGCTAGCTAGCATTCTCAGAACAGTGTCTTTCTAAATAGCACAATTTGGAATTGGCTGTTCCTGGTAGAAGGAGGTAAGTTAAAACTCATGGAGGTTAAAACACATCAAAATAAATCTTATGCAATTTAGTATTGGTAAAATAACACAAATGGAAAACTAACCATAAGAATACAGAACACTAAAATGTCAACTACAGTGCAAAATGTTATTTTTGTAAGTAGTTTTACTAACTACAGTAACTATAGTTGGAGATTACCAATTGTGTCACTAAAGTATTGAACACTGTTTTCAGCATTTATGTCATTTTACCCATGATGGCACAGTAGACAGGCAAGTTAGGGAGAGCAGCAGGCAGCTAGGAAGGGACCAAACCTAAGACAGAATCAGGATGAGCCGGCCATGGTCAGAAGAGCAGGAGCCTGGGGTCAAGAGTTAACAAAAGCCAGAAGAAGAGCATGTCCAGGAATGTAACAAGCAAAATAACAAGCAGGTGATGGATGAACACTATGCCGGCTTGTGCTCCTACTTATCTAGAAAACTTTCTTTCCTTTTCACCAGGCTCTTCACTGAACCACTTAGGTAAGATGGAGTCCCAGAGGCATCTGAAGACATGCAGCTGCCATGTGCTTTCACTCCCCATAGGCTCGGGTCTAGCTTAAGTAAGTGTGCTTTAGTCCAATAGGTTGACCTTAGTATGATGAGGAGTGGTCAGAGCCCTAGTCATTTTTTGATGTAAAAACTCCTAGGCGAAGACTCCCTGTGGTGATGCCTGTTCAGGTCCTCCCACAGTTGAGAGCAGTTCTTCTCAGTAAACATTCCTCCAGCTGCCCCTTCATCCTTGACTTTACACTTCAACCTTATGAGACACTGACCCAGGTTACACTATTACCACACCATGTAGGGCGTCAAAAGAGCCGCTGCCGCCTCATTTACTCCTTCGCTCCATGACCAAATGTTATGACCTAAATTCCAAAATACACCTGACATTTAATTTCTGTATTTGATAGCTTTGGATACTTGTTTGAATTAATTAAAACTTAAATATGCTCATCCACCGCTCATTAATTAAGTCCAATGGCAGGAAATGTCTCTCCAGATATGGATTCAGTCTCGTTAACTTGTTCCTCAAGCAGACTCTTCATATCCTAAGAGGTTTGCTGGAAAGTATTACTCTGTAGGCCTTTTTTTCTGTTTGGCACTTACAGAGGGATATAATATGCCATCCATACAATGACAAAAATATTATCATAAAAGAATACGTTCTCTTCTTCTAGGCCCTCTATGCCTGCAAACATGTACTAATAAAAAATAAATTGAAAAAAGAAAATAACGTTGCAGTTTTCTTAAAAAGAAATTTGTATTTTTCAGAGTTCTGGTGGTGTGAAATACAGATCAGGCTGCGTGCAGTACCAAATTCCTGGTGAGAACACTCAGTGCTCAGAGAGTCATTACTGCTGTCACTCCTTATGGCGAGTAGAGAGCTGGGGGGGTCCTGGTCTCTTCTTACCCACGCATTTATCCTGTTCTTGCAGGTACACTGTGTGATCTAATTACTTCCAGAAGGTCCAACCTTCCTGTAGTATCACATTGAGATTAGGTTTCAACATATGTATTCTAGGGGAGCAAATATTTAGTCAATTGTGCACACAAGCACACACACAGACAGATTCCTCTTCTTTTCACTAGTTCACTAACTTTTATGTATTCTTTAACTCTTGACTTCAAAGATCTTCCTGGAGTGCCTTTAGGTAACTTGTACTATTGATGTGCTATTTTACACATAAAAGAGCTTGTTATGGTTGATACATTGTGCCAACTTGCGGAGTCTGGAGGTTTAGCTGAGTAACTCAGCAGTCGTAGATCTTGGGGTGAAAAGGACATGTCCTTACCCTTCTGGGATGTTGTTTATTGTGTTCATTTGGGAAGTTTAAAAGGTTAACTATGTGATTCAGCAGGAAGCCAGGGTGCTTACTTTGTATACATCC
>PVLD010014067.1:0-53714 GCA_004027595.1 Dinomys branickii | reverse complement strand
TTGGGAAAAAATCCTAGCTGGCTGTCCCTCAGACAAAGGTCTTCTATCTAGAACATACAAAGAATTAAAAAACATGTACCTGTCCAAATTCAAAGACCCAATCCAGAAATGGGCATCTGAGATGAATACACAATTCTCAGACAAAGAAATACAAATGGCAAATAAATATATGAGAAAATGTTCCACATCCTTAGTCATTGGAGAAATGCAAATAAAAACAACATCGAGATTTCATCTCACCCCAGTAAGACTGTCCAGTATGAAAAATCATCCAATAACAGATGCTGGCGAGGCTGTGGAGAAATAGGGACTCTATTACACTGCTGGTGGGAATGCAGACTGGTGCAACCACTGTGGAGAGCCGTTTGGAGATTTCTCTGTAAACTAGGTCTAGAGGTTCCATTCAAACCAGCTATTCCTCTTCTGGGTATTTTCCCAGAAGATCTGAAAACATCATATCACTCTGATATATGTGCACCCATGTTTATAGCAGCACAATTTGTAATAGCTAAAATGTGGAAGCAACCCAAGTGTCCATCCACAGAAAACTGGATTAAAAAATTGTGGCATTTTTATATAATGGAATATTATTCAGCTATAAAGAAAGACAGTTTTGCGAACTTTGTAGGCAAGTGGTCAAAACTGGAGTCCATACTCATAAGTGAAATAAATCAGCGATACATGTGCAGGGAATGCATTGTATCACTGGTGTAAGAACCTGAGCGTGGGAATATAAACTAAGAGACATGAAGGAAATCTGTTCAAAAACAAAGAACAGATGGGATGAAGGAAAGGAGAAAAGAAAGAGACAGAAATGTATGTATGTATATATGAATATACATATATGCAGGAGGGCTAACATGGTTCTACTATTGTATTATATCACTTAATGTTAAGGAATAATTGATGACAGGTTATTTGATCAATATTGTATGTCTGTATGTATTATCCTGAACACACACTTTGAAGATATCAATATGCAAAGCAGCAACTATTGGTGTTTTTTTGTTGTTGTTGTTGTTGTTTGCCTGTTTTGTTTTATGTCTTTGAATGTTTGGTTTTTGTGTTTTTCTGTTGTTGAGAGGATTAATGGTCTGACCAATTTTGCATGTCTGTATATGGGTTCATATATTTACACTTCAAAGATATCAATGGATAAAGCAATAACCACTGTTGAGACCATGTCACCTTGTCTATAGATCAGCTGTGATTGTACTATTTTTTATGCTAATTGGTGTCTGTTTGTTAATATGTTTTTGTACTTTTATTTTTTTTAAATTAAAAAAAAAGAAAAGCAAAGTATGACAATGCTAAAATCAGGTATGATAAGATAAAAAGCAGTTTTAAAGATCAGTGTTATTTGTTCATAATAAAATAGTAAATTTAACAGAAGGCACTGAACATTTTAAATTTATATGGTCTTAATCATGTAGATTCAAACTATATTCATCATAAGTACAAGTAACAAGGTAAATACAATTCATAATCATATTGGGATATTTTGACATAGTGGTCTTAGAAACTCATAGGACAGAAGACAAAAATCATCAGGGATAAAGAATATATGTATAAGTGATTACTTAACATAATCTAACTTATATACATACAAAAGCACTTCGGCCCATGACTTCAAAAGTGCATCATCTTTTCATAACAGAGCAAATGTGTACTAATAAGCAAGCAATATTGATTCATCAAGCAACTCACAACAAAGAACTGGACACCTTCAGGGGATTATATGTTATCACAGTGAAAGTACGTTAAAAACCAACAATAAAAAGAAAATACTAAACGTTTTAAAATTAAAATAACACACTTCCAATAACCCATGGATCAAAGCGGAAGCCACAACAGGTAGTAACAGAACGCTATTGACGTGGGTGATGTAAGCAATCATGGGAAGCAGCCAAGGCTCCAGAGAGGAGGAAAGGCATATCCTGCATTGAAAATATATTTTTTAAAGCCTGAACTTTTTATCCAAGCATCTTTTTCAAGTATACAGATAAAAGCTTGCAAATTAACTTTTAAAAAAGATGTAAATCACAAGATAAAATAAAAAAAACCGTAGCATATCATGTAAAGGTAAAAAAGCCACAGGATGATGCTAAAAAAGAACCACAATCAATAATGTCATAAAAAAGATCAAGAAAAATAGGGAGCCATGGCACCAATAGACAAAATCAAGAATAAAAAGGACATCACTATTATAGACATTACATTCCTTGTGAAGTTCACTGAAGGAAAATAAACTACATTAGAAAATATAAGCCACATTCCAATATATTTGAACATTTTGACTAAATCAACTTCTAAAGTGAATATCTGTACAGTGCATTATTTACTGAAGAAATTGAATCACTTCAAATATTCCCACAAATAAAATTACAAACCAGAGAGCTTCACTGAAGTAGTCCCCCAAACATCTACTAGAGAAATGCCATCAATATATTGCCAACTTTTCTAGAAAACAAGAACAAGTTGGAAGATTTACTATTTCGTTTAATAAACCTCATTTATGTATCATATGCTAAATCCTAAAGAGGATTTTAAAAGAAAAAATTATGATTCAAACTTTGTTGCAAACAGTGTGCAAAAATTCTTCAAGATATTAACAAGATAAATTCAGAACTGTATAAATAGTGTATTATATAAAGACTAATTAGTTAATTCTAGGAATGCAAAGTTGCCTTAATATTTGAAATCAATATAACTTACTATATTAATGCAAATGAGGGAGAATCATATGCCCATCTTAGTAAATGTAGATAAGATGATTTTATAAAATTCAACATAAAATTTGTGATAAAAATACGAGTGAAGTGATAGTAGAATGAAAATTTCTTAATTTCTCAGAGGTTACCTACAACAAAAATCATATTTGTATAATGTTGAAATACTGTATAAAGTTTATGACTAAGAAGGTGATGGTATTCTTTATGGACATCTCTATTCATCATTAAATAAAAGGCTATCAATAATAAAATGAAACAAAATTGTAAAGTTGGAAAAGAAAAATTAAACCTTACAGGGAGTATTGTTTGGCTATAAAGATAATCAATGAGCTCTAAATATAAACAGATTTACTAAGAGAATTTTTAAAGGTTGATCGATACAAAATTGAGATACATAAACCAAATTCTGCAAATAAACATAAATAAATCTATCAAAACACATGATGACTATGTAAAGAAAATGTAAAATGCAGTTAAGATAAATTTAAAAACCAAATAAATGGAAGAATATAAAATACTCATAAAGTGAAAAATTCAATATGGGAGACCTATTATTTCTCCCTAACCTGTTCTAAAGATTTCTTGTGAATTTCACCAGAACCTCAGCAGGCCGCTTTTCATGCAGTAATTGGACAACAGACTCTAAAAAGTTACATGAAAATGCAAAGTGCCAAGAACAGCAAAGCACAGAACAAAAGGAGCTTGATCAGTCCACCCAGCATCATTAAGCGTGACAATACTGAAAGACTGAGTAACTGTGCAGAGTAACAGTGCAGACAAATAGGACAACCAAGCCGAACAGACTGGAATTTAGATAATAGCGAAGAATTGTGAATTTTCTCAAGTATTTTGTAGACACTGGCAGGATCCACCAATTATTTCTGGCTCTTTTCTTGAGCATGCATGGGGCAAGACAGCTTTCCTACCCTTGGAGATTAGATGTGAGCATGAGACTTGGTTTGGCTAGAAACATGAAAACACAAGCGGTACACATACATTTCCAAGATGAGGCTTCAAGAATCAAAGCCTGATTTCTCAATTCTAAGTGGAAGAACAGTAGCCACTTAGAAACGAGACACTGCTAGGGCAGAAATCTAAAATTTGAGACATTGGCATAATAATGGCGACTAGTACAATGGTGAAAGTTATCTAAAGTTATTGTCCCTGTTAACTTTGATTTGATTTGATTTGATTTTGGAACCAGGAATCGAAGGCAGGACCTTTCACTTGCTGTATCACTGAGCTCTATCCCCGGCCCTGTCCCTTATAACTTGAGGACAAATCAAACTAATGAAGCTGTCACCCTAGCGGAGAAGACAAAAACAGTATTATGTGGTGGGAGCTGTTGGTTACATCTGGCAAGTTACTCTAAGATGAACTCAGAAAAACAGTGGCTAGTCTACAAGCATGAAAATACTGGAATAGACATTAAAAACATGTAGGGAGGAAAGCAGTAAAAATATTAACCTAACATTATGAGATAAAAATTAAAAGTGGGCCATTTAGGACTCTCCTCTTTAACAAGGAACAAATCAGTGATTAAGGTGTATAATGGTAATAAAATCCAGTTAAGATGTAGCATCCACTTAACCTTGTAGCTAGACAAAATGTCTCAGATTAATGATACTAAACATGTGCACTCCCATTAAAGTCTAGCAAAGTTAATAATACTTGGCCTTAAAAGAGAGTAAGACCCCATGGTGAAAAAGAAACATAACAAGCATAAAAGTATGTACAGAAAAGAACTGTGAGTGTGAGTATTGGCATATGGAATTGACTGCAGTCAGAGGTTAGAGACTCTGTTACATCTACAAGTGAATCACACTGTTCTGACAGTGGGTTAATGAATTATTTCATATTCAGAGCAATCTTGGACTGCGGAAGTCCCTTGACTGAGAAACTGATTGAGAAAGATGTTTATCCCTGTGGAAGGCAGAGTCTCCAATGCTTGCTATAGATGGGATCACAGAAGACAGTGGGGGAAAATGAAGAAATTTACCAAGTGTGAATCCAAAGGCTCTAAACAGGAAGAGACTAAAGAAACCTTTTCCAGAGGGATGAACTGGAACATATCTTAGGCACATTCACGTCCCCACGTAGATTCACTACAACCTATTGCAGAATTTCCTCTGCTCTGCTTCTGCCACTGTTTCCTTTCTGCGCAGCTTTGTTTATTGTGATCACCCTGTCCTTACTCTTTGAGCCATGGGAATGTATATTACATGTGGCAACCTCTTTGGAAGCTGACCATTTGGATCACGCAAGCATGAATTAGAAATTGGGCACTTACACCGTCTCTGTCCTTCTTCGCAATGGAAGAAAATTCCCCAAACTCTGGTTCTCCCATCCGAGTTTTAAAACTGCCTACTTCACAGGAGCAAATTAATATTGTGCATCAAACCATAAGCCTAGAATCTGCCATTAAATCAGTGTTCAGTAAAAGGGGAGGACTATTGTTTTGTTCTTAAATGATGGCTGTCCTTTCCTCTGAAATGAATTATCTGTCTTATTTGCTTTTCAACTCAGCTATTTTGGTCTGAAACCAATCCCTTTTTACCAGAGTGGATGCAACCATAGTCAACAACACAAAAAGCAGCAGAATTCCATGTTCTGCAGAAACAGTACATCAGAGCTGGGGTTTTTTTCTACACCCTGGCATCACTTCCCCTCTTCTTCCCCACTTGTTTCTCATGCTCAGCACGAGAAGAGTTGCAAACATATCTTAGAATGTTATGCTTTGCTGTTTTTATAAGTGCAAGTAAATGTGCATGAAGTTGCCTGCGGCTTTAATAATGTCTCTAATGCCAGTGTTGATGACATTTTTCTTTTTTCCTTCATGTGTCCCTGGCCTGCAAGTAGATAAGCTAATGTAGCATAACATACCAGCAAGTGGGTTAAAGAACAGGAGAGTAGCAAGCAGGCTGGCTGTGTTCTTCACTTGCTGGCTTGAGGAAAATCATGAGTGTGTGTGCTTCTGTGTGTCAAGTCAGTCAGCATCTGGTCAAAAAAATGAAACATCTAATGACAGTCCAATTTCCAAAGCTTGGAAGTCACTGCCACCTCTCTGGGATTTTGACGTGAGGTGAAGAAGATGAAATGTGTAAATTAGAATCTAGTGTACCAGGAAGCTTTGGTTTTGGGATGACGTGCAGCACAGCATTTCCTTGCATTTTGCTGTGCTGTGAGGGAAAAGGGGAGAAGATGATATTTCTTATGATGATAAGGACTGAGAAGGGGTAGCACAAGCCTCTGTGTCCAGCGTTGGCAGTTTCCTCTGCCCCATACTCTAGATGTGATTGCAAAGAACTGGTTTGCCTTTCAGCTATTAAAGTTATACAGGTGAATGGAGACCCATCTAATTAGTATGCCCCATTCAGCAGCTAACTGAGAAAGGAAAAGAAAATGGTTTTAAAATGATCTCTTTTAGGGCCTGGCTTGGGTTTTCCATAATTGGATACAAATACTGAGCCCTGGAAGAGAATTACTGTGAGACTTAGTTTGGGATGATTTAATCATGGATTTAAAAAGGCAGAATTCTGTGGGTACCACGAAACCACAGGATTTTAAAGCATAACTGTGGTTATAGAAGAACAAGCTGCCACCTGTATGACTGTACCTGGTTAGCAGGAGTGTAGATTTCACTGACTTTGTTGCTATAACTGTTCTTCATCAGGATGTCACTGGGCACCTTCTTTGTGTTAGACAGTGGTTGGGAGTTGAATCTGTGAAGATAGAGAGTAGCTCAGTCATTGCCTAGAATTAGGGGGAGGGATTGTGAGTTGATAGCTAGTGGGGGGGAGTGGTTTGTTTTGACTGTGGTCATGGCTGTACATGTCCATGTGTTTCTTCTTGAGTTGATGGTAGACTTCATTTTGCATATGAATTATCTCAGCTTTTGAAATGAAGTTCTGCTGCATGGGGGCCCTATCCACAGTCACTTTCAGGATAGTGTTCATTCATCCATATTCAGCTGTTTGAAACATGTGCTAAGCACTATGCTAGGTGCTGTATTCCAGATGACATGCTGTATCCTGTTTCCTTTACCACATCAGGTACTGGACTGATTTCTGTTTTCTCCTGTGGGGGTGGATCTTGGCTTTGAATTCAACTTGTTATAAAGCACTGGATGTCAACCAGATGTGCCTTTTACCTCCTAGAATTTATCAGACCTCTGTGGGAAATAAAGACACTTACCCTTCTGTATATATGTTGCAAATTTCTTCTTTTCCTTTCTAATTTGCTTAGATTATGAAAGGGGATTGGTAGGTGATATACATGTTAGGGATTCACATACTTTCCTGGGATAGCTAGTCACACACAAGCTTTTGAAATGTTAGAACAGTGGCAACAGTCAGCATCCCTCTTAGCTCTTCTAGGTTTTGCAAAGGTAACAGCTAAAATTGAAAAGTTGTCCCAGCCTAGCAGAGTCTATGGCACATGATGGGTAAAATGGGCTGTAGACTCTGGCTGGGTCCTGGAAAAGGGCATTAAATAAAGCCTGAGGAAATCTGAATATACTGTAGACTTTAGTTCATAGTAATGTATTGATGTTGGTTTTTTTCACTGTGATGAATATATTACCTTCACGTAAGATGCTAATAATAGAAACTGGCTATAGGCCATATTGGAACTGTCTGTAACCTACCTGCAATTTCTCTATGAATCTAAAATTAAGAAAAATAATTATGTGTAACTGACATAACAGCTCTTACACTTTTAGCTGTGTCATTCACTCTGTGATCCTCAGTTTAGATTCCTCTTGGCGTTGCCAGGCACATTTCTATGATGAAGGAGCCACATTGCAAGGCTTAGGGCAGCTTGGGTTGGACGCAGCTGAATTCTTGTCCTGTGGCATTTCTGTCAAATATGAGAAATTGATAGACAGGAACAAATGACCGTGAGCCTGGCCCCAGACTCTCTCAGGGAAAGGTGAGAACACGTGAGACTCCTGCCAAGAAGCCTGGAGGAAAATTCCTCCCTGAACCAAAATTTATTGACCAGTGTAATTCAGTCTATGTCAGAGATAATCTTAAAAGTTATATCACACCGTGCATATATCACAAAATCTCCTGAAAGTATTTTCAGAATGAATTTCCTGTTTTACCTATTGCTTCTGAAAAAATTTGTTTGTGATTTTTTTTGGTGTTAAAAATTAAACATTCTCATTTTAGAAAATGTAAAATGAATGGAATTTAGAAAAAAAAGGTTTTTGATAACCCCAAATCAAATACTCCTAATGCTGTATATTTGTTCCAGTTTATGAAAATCTTGTTTCTTTTTTGGAAAATATAAATTCTGGAAGTATTTCCTAAAATAAGTTATATTATTTTGTCTCTAGATATGCTATATTTCTTCAAATGTCTTTCTTATCAAACTTGAAAATGGGTTTTCTTTTCAGTAAGCATGGAGACATATCCTTAATCCATAGCACTCTTGGGATGACTTGAATCCCAGCAAGTCCCTGCTGTGGTCTCTTTCCTTACTTTTGGCACTTAATGGCTGTGCTCTGCAGAGGCACCCCTGGGAAGTGAAGAATTTGGGGAAGAGCTCAAAAGTGCTGTCTATAAAATGTCAAAGGGGGAAGAGAGGAGTGTAGGGAAAAGTGTGGTGCATGCTGGATGCTGCCAAGTGTAACCTCATAGGTAAGAAGTGGAGTTTTCTCTGGGGTTCTTCTCTGTTGTCCCACCCTTCCACACATTTCCCTCCCCCAGTGTTTGCCCACAGTGTGAGCACACTCTTCTGCCTCTGCTGTGAAGTTGAAGGAGAACAACCATTTGCAATTTGTGTTCAGTTAGATTTTACAACCAGGACAGTTTGATAATAAATCAGATGACCAGACAGTGGCAGGACCAGGCTGAAACGCTGAAAAGGAAGAGTGCTTTCAGTACCCGTATTTGAATCCTGACTCAACTTGAGAAGTACCTGTGCATCGCTGCGTAAATCTTATCTTTGCTGTAACTCAGTTTTTGATCTCTTATAGAACTACTGCATGTGTGAAGTAAGATGTGTGGTGTCTGGCATAATCCTTGACACATACTTGCTGGGAAATAAATGCCAGTGGCTTTGTGTTTTTTCCCTTACCTTGTCTGCATTTTCCTCTGTGTTGTTCCAAACATCATCTGCCTTCTCAGGCTTTCTAATATTTTCTTTTGCTGAAGTCATCAAAACATGGAGACAAATTCTGTTGTAAGTATCATTTAGAGAGACTTTTCTAATATTTGCTTTTTTGGGGGTTGCTGGTATTTATTATATTTTTGGTTTCTTTAAAGACTTAAAATACATTTTAATCATTTTCTGTTATATAAATTTAAACTAACTCCCCAACTGTTCTGCTGTTGTGTGTCGCAAGTTGGGCAGTTTAGTGGGTGAAATCAATCTCTTTTGCCATTTGACCTTGCATAGATATAGCATATCAACTGATTTATTGACTTTTTAAAATGAGCTGCTTAGGTTGATGCAGTGCTTTGCTTCTTTATTTTCACTTTGTTCCTAGAATTACCAGGAAAGAAAAGAAAATAGACTTCAGTGAGTGAAAATGGGGAAATGACCTTGTCTAAAAAACCAAGGGCAGCACCGCTGAACTGAAAAGCGATTCTCAGATGTTGTTATTTATAGCTGGTTATAGTACTTACCCAAAGCTTCAGAACACTAGTGGTCACGTTGTCAATCACTGAAAGACATCCCACAGCCTCTGCCATTGGACCTCTCTAGAGCCTGCTTGGAGTCTGACCTACATCACATTAAAAACCAGTTTGGGTCCAGGATTACATCATACTACTAGAGGTCTTGGGGCTAAGGGCAAGAAGCCATGAGACTTTCTTTCTTTTAAGCTATGGGCTTGGCCACCTTGTGGTATTTACATTTTTAATAGGTGATGAGAGAATTTGCAATAGTCTGTGTACATCTTGACCCAAACAGAGAATGATCTGAGGAGACCCTGGACTTGTATGAATAGTCACTGTTCATAACCTTGGACCTATTCATCATGGGTGAAGTCTGAGCTCATGTCTGCCTCCTAACACACAAAGAGTCTATAAATTCAACTATGGTCAAGCCATTCTTCTAAATCATTAAATTATATAGTGTAATTTTATCATACAAGTCTTGGCCTTTGAAATTCATCATTTCAAAGAAAGATCATGGCTATATGTTGCTGTAAAATTGCTTCCAAGTAAATATTTTACTCAGAGACAAATGGAATATTTTCAGTGACAGAAAGCAGTGATAAACAGAATGAACATTCTATTGCTTGATACATGACAATGGTCTGATCTATATTATGAGGATAAGGTTAATGGCTTTATGCTAATCAAGGATTAGCAAGTATGGTATAGAAGGTTGGGGCTGCATTGGTGGGTGGCTGATAACTTAAGTAGCTGAGGAACCAAAAAGATAGCTTGCTTTTCCTGATTCCAAGGTGCTACAAAATCTTTTGCACTGCAAAAGGGAAGTCAATGTTTTGAAAGAGCCATAAGTGTACATATAAATATGAAATGAAAGCTTTTCACTTTTATGGTTTTACCCCACCAGTACACTTTCTGATTGTCATTTAAATGTAATGCAAGGTCTTAGGTCAGAAAAATCCTGACTGTGAGAAGGAATTACAGTGGTCACGTCAGCTGGCTTTGCAGATGTAGTAGACAAGTGGGGCTTGAAGCTGTCTGAAGAACTTAGCAGCTCCAGGGTTGGGAAATCTCACCTATCCTTTGGTAGGTTCCGTCTGGTATCTTCCATACTCCTGTAGCATGAGCTCATCTTACTTACTTTAACTGCCCATTGAAGGGATGGAGTACGGTGAATTACAGTGAATGAACCAAGTGATTTGCGAAACAGTGGGGATTATGCTGTCTGTGACTACGCACCCATTTGTGTGGATCAAAGAAGAAAACAATCCACTACTCTTTGGGAAGAAAAAACTGGAGTTCAAATCCCTTTGCATGACATTGAAGTTTTTCAGACTCCACCCTTATCTTGCATTTTGGCTATGGAATCTTTTTTCTACTCATGTTCTCAAGTATTTTTTTTTTTAAATAAAATCTCTGAATCATTATTTTGTTATATGTCAAGGTTTTCTGCCCTTCTCTTAGCCGGAGAATTTTTCTTCACTTGCTAAATTTCAAATCACAAGTTTCCTTGTCCGAGCGACCTGCTCAACTGTCTTCAGCCCCTATCCTGGCCTGGTAGGAGAGAGGATTCCTTTCTTCTCCTACCATGCTTTACCCAGAACAAGCTACTCTCAAGAACTTTATTTCAAAGATAAACCTCTTGAGTGCAGAATCTTCTTCCCAGTTACACCATAAAGACCGAACAAGGCTCTGACCACACAAGGAGCAGCCCATAATTCATTGCTTTGAGTTTGGTATTGCTGCACATAGATTGTAATAGCTGGAACATCTCTTTTTAATTTTATGAGCCATGAATGTGGCTACCATTTTCTGTTTATCTTCTCACTTTTTGCACTGTTTATTATCTTATTCCTGGATTAAAATGGGAATTCATTTGGGAGGCATTGTGTAAGCATATTCTTTAAGAAACTTTTCAGAAGAAAATGTTGTCCCAGGAGTAGGAAGTTTCTGAGTAATGGAGAGGGCGTTTCATAAATATAGCCTGTCATCTTAGTGCTGCTTTGCAGGAACTGGCATTCAGTGAGTGTTCCTCTTGTTTCTGTTCTGGGCCTTTCCCTCTTTCCTCATTCTTTCCCCTCTTCCTAAACAGAGAATCCTGCTTCTGCCTCTCTAGCCCAGATGAACACTCTGGATTTCATGTCTGTATTTCCAGTGACCAAATATTTGTAAATAGATATATGTAGTATATTTATATAGAGAATGTAGGTATACATTCTACCAATATGTGAAGCTCAACACACTCTAGATCAAATTCATTATTACACTCCAAAATATCTGCATTGTACACCTACTAAACACAGCCACTATGCCTCTGTGCTTTCTCATACATCCTGTAGCCAATCAAACCCAGAATCCTCATCTCTCTGCCAACTAAGCATCTCCTGCAAGGGTTTACCCTTCTCTAGACTCACTGTCATTGTCCTTGGCATTGGTACAAGTCACAGTTATTATTTTCCTTGTTTTTACAGCCACTACCTCTCCAATTGGTCTCGCACCAGCAAAGTCTATTCATTTTTCCCTAGTTAAAC
This sequence comes from Dinomys branickii, assembly GCA_004027595.1. Taxonomy (NCBI): domain Eukaryota; kingdom Metazoa; phylum Chordata; class Mammalia; order Rodentia; family Dinomyidae; genus Dinomys; species Dinomys branickii. The sequence goes on along the minus strand of PVLD010014067.1, from coordinate 41,828 downwards.
AAAAGTTATCCATTGACAATTACATGGATACATCATCCTCTCTTGAAAACCTTGAGTGGCTCCCTATTAGTTTTACGATCTTTATAAAATTCCATGGCATGGTTTCAAGTGATCACATGACATGGTCTTGGTCTTCCTCTTTTCCTTATTGCTCCAGGTACTGGGATATTGTCAGGGGTGCAGTGTGGGATTTTCTCCATGGCCGCTTGCACCGGTGGGGACACACTGCCATGGTGATCTTGCTCCTTGCACACAGCTCCTCTGAACTTCTGACCTTAAATTCTCACATGTAGCACTTTCTGCATGGCCCTTCCTGACCTCCAGTGCTAGGTTATGGAGCCCTGGTAACATGGTTTCCAAATACTTTTTCCTTTCCTGTCATAGTACCCATCATATGTTATTTCCAGTACTTGTTAATTTCTGTCTTCTCACCAGAGGGCCATGCAGTGTGTGAAGTGTAGGTAGGAGGATGGTGGTTTGAAGGCCAGCCTGAGCAACAGAGCTAGTTTGAGCTATCAGAGACTGTGTATGAAGAAACAAAGAAAGAAAGAACAAAAAAAAAAAAAGAAAGAAAAGAAGAAACAGAAGTGAAAGAAAGATTGAAAGAAAAAGACAGAAAGATTGAAAGACATAAAAGGGAAAGGGTGAGAGAGAAGGGTGAAGGGGAGGAAGAAAGGAAGGAAGGAAAAAGGAAGGAAGAGAGAGAACCCATAAGAGGAAAGATCATACCATCTTTTTATACTCCTTGCATTAGTTTCTTATTGCTCTGAAGCATATTACCATAAACCTGTGGCTTGAGAAATAGACATGTTCTCTAATAATATTAAAGGCTGAAGTCCAAAACCTGTGTTTCATCCACTGGGTAGAAATCAAGGTATCTGTACGGATGCACTTCAATCAGATGATGCAGGAGATAATTCTTGTCTCGGCTCTTCCATCTCCTGGTGTCCTGTGTCATTTCCTGGCTTGCGGTTCCATTGTCTGATCTCTCTGTGTTCTGTCTCATGTCGCTTTCTTCTCTCCCTCAGCCTCCTACTAGTGTGGACACACATAATTGCATTTAAGCTAGGCAAGGACAATCTCTGCATCTCAATATCTTAAGCACATCTGCAAAAACTGTTTTTCTGATTGAGGTCACACTGAAAGGTCCCAGAGGTTAAGACCTGACGTTTATGGAGGTGGTTTATTATTCACCTTACCTTGCTGGAATCCAAGCTCCTGTCCCAAGGTTGGATTTAGATGTGCATCTCTTCTGTGATTTTATGAGTAAATCAATTTCAAATGTTTATTTAAATACATATAATATTAAGTATTGGGCTTGGTTGGATGTAGTGCAAACTTTGTAGTAGGGAAGTTTCTGTAGGACTCATATATCATGTCTCTTACCTTTCATCAATAACACGTTTCAAATCTCTTAACTCCATAAGTGTGAAGTTAGGTGACCCTGACTGCAAAACTCAGCCTACTTTCTTAGGAATCAAGCTCTCTCAGAAATGTCAGAGGTGGACTGGAGCTCAAGAGCAATAGTACTATGTTAGTGTGAGAGGAAGTTTCACTGCATTGGCTGGAAGGCAAGAATAAGGTGTTATTCCCTCCCCTGCACCCAGGATATAGTAAAATTAATAGTCTATTGGTGTAAAAGGAGATTTATAGGGCAAGAGTTGTTACCAGTTGTATGAAATAATAACACTAGTGCAGATGACCTTTAGCTTTCATTTCAACAACAAAATAAAAGATTCTAGGAAACATATGTTTCTATTCACTAGTATTTTTATTGCAGGAAATACAAAGCTTTTTGTGGGTTTATCCCCTGGCCCTTTATGCTGTGAACTGTGCTTCATTTTTTCTTCCTTCTTGTCTTGAGGATGCCAACATTGTGGAGCTTTCAAATTATAAACCCCAGACCTGATGCCTTGCTAGAAACCTTCTGATTAAGATTGGTTCAACTGGTATCAAATTTATTGAGCTCTCATGTTTAATTTTATTATCACAATAAACTTTGAGGGAGATATTCTTCTCCATTCCCATTTTGAAGAGAATGCATTTGAGTTTGCTTCAGATAGGCATATAAACAGTAAGTTTAGACTTTAGTATTTTGAAAGGTAGACATCTGGGTTTATCTCAGATTCCTTAGGCTTACTAGCGGGAAGAACAACTGTGTCCACTGAGTACTCATTCCACATCCCATGCCATGCTGAGGGCACCATAATCCTCGTGATAGTCACACAACCCGGATTTAGTAATTCTGTCATTTGAGGCCACTGCAAAACAGGTTTAAAGGATTTTCCCTAGGAGATTACAGGGGCGGAAGCATCCAGGTGGGATTTCAACCAAAAGCTGCATCTTTAAAATATCAGCTATCTTCTTCTGCCTGTGTTGCCCTCAATTTAAAAGTTGTCATTTAAAAAATAATGCAGACACACAAGGACAGCTATTGTGGGATTTTACCCATGAGGTACCTAGAATAGTCACATTCATACAGACAGAAGACAGAAGGATCACAGTCGGCTGGAGAGGGAGAGTAAGAAGATATTGTTTAATAGAAATAGAATTTCATTTGGGGAAGATCACAAAGCTCTGGAGATGGATGGTGTTGATGGGTGAATAACTTTGTGAATGTCCTTAGCGCTGTTGAATTATGCATGTAAAGGAGGTTTAAATGGTAAGTTTTATATGATATATATTTTACCACAATATAAAACATAATTTTTCTATATAGATTCAGTAGTAAACTGAGAAATTGTTTATAAAATCCAAGGACACAAATTATAAAATTTGAGAGTCAGAAAAAATTAAAGAGCACTTCATCTTGGACAGGGAAATGGATATCCACATTTATCTTTCCTGTCTCATACCTGCTTGTTCTAGTTTTTTTATGGTAAAAGTTTTCCAGAGGCAACCTTTTCCCCTCTCAGAGGTTGATTAGGAATCTTTCTTTTTTTGAGAAAATAAACATCTTCCAGTGTATGAAAATGAGGGTGTCATAAAGAGCAGTACATAAATTTCTTAGAGAAAAATAAATGTGCAGAACATGGCACATGACACGTGTTCTTGATCTTCATTTCATTTAAATGACCTCATGAGAACCAGGAGAGGACGTGCTCTAAAGAAGACCTTCTCACAGTGCAAGTGTTGCCGGGAAGGAAAGGATGGATGGACATGAAAAAGAAGTAAAAACTGAGATGAAGGAGTGGATGAAAATAAATTTGTTAACTTTTTTTTTTTTTTTTTTTTTGCGGTACTGGGGATCGAACTCAGGACCCTGTGCTTGCTAGGCAAGCACTTATTCCACTGAGCTATATCCCCAGCCCCTGAGTGGATGAAAATAAAGACGTAAAGATGATAAGGTGTCTACCTTCAGATCCATTATTTTCTACCTCAAGAGCTCCAAGTGGTAATTGCATAAAAGGATATAATTTCATAATTTTCATCTTGTAGCTTTCCCTTGGTTTCCTCTTCAAGAGGATCATTCAGGTCCAATTAACTTAAGTTACCTAAGTAGTCTTTTGAATCGAGTAGGCACAAGCTCACTTCGGCTAGATTCTGCTGAACAAAAGGGTGAACTGGAAGGAGTGTACATTACAGACCTGGCCAGTGCCCACTCTACACACAACCATGAGCCCCTGATGCCCAGTCACTGTATGAAGTCATTGTAAATCATCTATATCTGTCATCCGTGAAACCAATAGCAAGAGAGGAGCACTAAATAACTATTGCTTTGAAAATAAATTAGATACATGTTTACCTTTGCATTATTTAGAATGTCCCAGGTGTCCTTGTATGAGAGAAGGCACACTTCACGTGAACGATAGTTTAAAAGCCAAGAAGGTGAAAATAGGCTAGCAGAGGGAGAGTTTCCCTGGAGGAATGGGAATCCAGCTGTCTATGAGTTGTGGTTGTAGCTGTGTAATGTGTGGCTATTTGTAAGCTTACCAACATTGTCAGTATGTGTGTGAGTTTCCAGAGTATGACACTATGTGTGTGCAGGGATGAGGACCTGAAGCCCTCGAAGGAATTTGATTCCTAAGTGTTGGAAAACAAAGATATGGGGGCTGGGATGAAGGAGGGATGTGGATGTGGGTGCTGGATGCTGTTTTCAGATCTCCTTGAACAGAGGTTTTACCTTTTGGAGGGAGCAGTGCTGAACAGGAGACCCAGCTGAAAAAAATTTTCCCAGGGACCCCATGCACCTGAGCCTACTCCTAGCGGGGTAAAATATGACATAGAGTTGGAAAGGAGGTATTTTGTCTTCTTGGAATATATTTGGTATGATGAGAAGGAAAGAGAAGGAATCATCATTTGGGTTGGTGAATTTGGGAGGCCCAAAGGGGATAGCAGTATTAGGATAGGAGTCAGTTTTTAAAGAATAAATCTAATTCCTAGGACGCAACATTAGCACATCAGTAGTACGTTCTGGAGAAGAACATAGTAGAATGATTTTTGAGTAATGTGGAATAATCTGAAGACTTGCCAGACTGATGAGGAAGGACTGGGATGGGAGGTCCTGTCACCTATAGGCAGGAGTCACACCCAGGGGAGTTTGAAGGATGCCATTCAAACATTCTGCAAACTGGAGGTGGCCAGGAAAATTCTGGCTTTCTTCCTACCTTTTAACCAGGTCTTTGTAAGTCACCTATCAATTCCATATTTCCACATACAATCTTTTCCAGTTTCAGAGAAATATGTACCAAGAGCCTAGATAAGTACCTAACATATATTTAGACATAAAAATAACTTACTCTACCCAAAAAGCCCTGTGCTGCACTCTCAAGCATGTCTCCTCTGAGCTTCACTGCCTGCCTCTGAGGCAGGTATAATTTCTGCTTAATGAGTGAGAAAAAAGTTAAAGGATACCAACATTTCCTAAGAACTGAAAATCTTACAGGTACTTTATCAAGGATTTTACCAACTTTTACCCATTTGTGTCTCCTACTCATATTGGGAGAGAAGGTATTATTGAATTCCATGACCAAAGGATAACATTGAGGCTCAGAAAGAGTTTATTTGAAATACAATGACCAGCAATATCTCTGGAGCAATCTCAAGTCCCTTTCTTCCATGCATAGGTGAGGGTCCTGGAGGGTAAAAGAAGTTTGAAGGGAAAAGACTGTCAACTCTTTAGAGCTCACGGGAGAAGTAGGAAAAAAGAAATAGGAACGGCTAGCCTTACCGACTGCCTGAGTTGGAGGCAGTGTGTTGACTCTACCCAGCGCCATGGATGGTCTTTACACCTGCTCCTCTGAGTGATGTTCAGATTCCTGTTGTAGAGGCAAAATATCTGAGAAAAATCAATTTAAAAAGAGGAAAAGATAATTCTGGCTCACTCAGTGGTTTTAGTCCTTGGTCACTTGGCCTGGTTGATTTCAGCCTGGTCCAAAGCAGTACCTTATGTCTGAGGTGCATGCTGAAGGAAATGGCTCATCATATTATGCCGGAAAATAAAGAAAAAGAAAGCGCCAGCAGGGTCCCAACATCCATTTCAAGAACATGTTCCCCAAAACTTCATTTCCTCCATACAGGTCCCACCTCCCAAGAACAGCGCAGGCTGGTGGCCAGGCCTATAGCATAAGCCATTGAAGGGTATTTAAGAGCAGACCATAGCACCCCACAAGGCATCATTAGACCCATCGTCATTTTCTGCCTAGGGTTTGATTCTCTCTCCTGAGTTCTTCAAGGGCACGGGGACACCTAACTGCTGTTAGTATTAGACTTGAAGGGCATCTTTCCAGGCCCAGCTGCTGTCTGACATAGTAAGTAAGCTCTGAACTGTGTCCTAGTGCTGTTATTTAGTTCTGTGTTCTTCTCCCTCCTCCAACTCTCCCTCGTGCTGGTGTTAAATGTTCTTGTTCAAAGCAGCTATTTCCAGTCCATTAACAACAGAGCTGATGAATAATGCCTGCTGCCCATCAGTGGCTTTACCATCCAGTCTAGGGCTCTTCAGAGGAACAGTGTCATTGAAGAATAAGCTGTTCACTTCTGGTATCTGAACAACTTGATGGAGCAGTTGTGTTTTTGAGCATGCAGAGAAAACTCCAGGATAAGGAACTTCATGTTCCTCTGGTCAAAAGCAGAGGAAAGGGGAGCTTGTCCGTTTCTATTCTTTCCTTCAGACTGTTTGCTCTCCTTCCTCCCCCACTCCTATTTTCCCATTCTCTTGCTCCTTCATAGTAACGTAGCACTCTGGTCTTTAAACTGGATGGCCCAGTGGCAGTTGTACATCTTGTCTTTCTAATTGATCCACGCCTAGATGAACCACTGCACTGCTGTGTAAGTCCTAGTCATATGTTCTCTCCATCTCCTTGAAAAATGAGGCTTAACAGAGGAAGTGCATTAGCAGGACTAAGTATTTGTGCAGCACGGTCTCCTCGAGTGGACCTCCACTGTGCCTCTCCGGCCAATATTTACATGCTCAACCTTTGTCTGGACGCCTGTTGGGAAGATCTATTGGCACTTTAGAGACTCAAGGGAAAGAAAGAGTTCACCCTGAATGTGATAGGAGTAGAGGTACATGAACTTGATTTAAAAATGTCCTGTCATGGGGAAAGACAGGTTTCAACACTACTATGGTATAGGTTATTTTAATCATTTGCTAGCAAGAATTAGATCCCTAATTCTTGACTAACTCTTTATTTTTAATTTTTTTATTTTTTAAAGAGAATAAGAAATAATAAACAACATTAGAAACGATGTACAATTTCACTAAACAAGATGGTAGTAATTCACCAATGGTTGTTATGTTGCATATTGTTTGTTCAAATTAGTTGTTCAGTTTACCATATGCAAAATTGGTCAAAAAATTAAAAAGAAAAAAATTTAAGCATTGAGTTCCTTTTAATATAAACCAATAGACATCAGCAGTACAATAATCTCAGCTATACTTGTATGTATGTATGTGTGTGTGTGTATATATATATACATATATATATATATATATATTTCCCCTTCCCTCTTTTTTTTTTCTCCTTTCCCTTATTTGAATAACTCCTGAAGCCCTCTTAGCTGAATCTCTGCCTGCTTCTCTGACCCTTCTACTCAGTCTCTCAGTCTTCTTTAACATCCTATCTAAGTATGCACTGCCAGATCTACTTGTAAATCTGGATGTGGTTGAGAGTTGTTTTCAAACAAGACTTTTGTTCTGTGTTAGGCTCTAAGGTAAAGTCCATAGAATTCTTCTTTAGAGATGGCAGACATACTTACTGGTTTTGCAACCCTTGTTTGGTTTTTGTGAAAACAAAAAAAGGTCATCTCATCTAAAGATGCACGTGGTGCCCATGATGCCCAGAAGTCAGAAAGCTCTTTGAGGCTTTTCTGAACATTACTGTGATTGGATGGATTCTGGAAAAGAGACTAGCCAATGGAGAACACCTCAATCCAGAGATTTGTTGCTGTATCTCTAAGCAACTCCCCATTGCTACCTTCAGAAAGAGGGTCCCAGTTTGTGATTAGGTGCTTCCCCAAAGCCTCATGCAGTCATAGGTGAAGCTTTCTGAAAGTAGCAGATCTGGAATGTGGGATGCTGGGATTAAGGGCATGTAATTACTAAATTAGTTTACTGATCTGTTTGGCATAGTTCTGGATAATATTAAGGGTGCCCCGTCCTGGGTGTGAGTGCTACCTGCCCTGAAGGTAAGGTACATGCTACCTACCCTGTACAAGGGACAGAAAGAGGATCATTGTTGTTGCTTCCTGCTTTGGCTGTCTTCTGCCTGCCATGAGCTATTTCTACTCTGCTATGCCACCTTGCCTTGGAGCCTACTGGCTATGGACTGAAACTTCTCTCTACAAACTGTGAGTCCTCCTTTAACTTGGGGCATTGGGTACTTTGTCTCAGCTTTTACTTTTTACTTAGAAAAGTAACCTTTATGAGAAAAGCAAGACAAAGAGTAAAAGAGTCTCATTCCAAGATCCATCTTCTCTAATTATCTCCTTAAACAACAGCTCTCTCCCCACTGTGCCCTCTGGCACCAGAGGATGAATGGTTCAAATGAAAAGTCCATATTGCCTGCATCTTGTTACAAGTTGTCACTTATGAGCTCAATCCTGTCCTGCCATACGGAAACCATGAGTGCTCATCATGGTCTCAGCCTATACATTCTCATACTGCAGCTCCATCTGTGTTTGAACATCTCTCTCACACTCAGCTTCACATTCTCTTCGTGAACTTTATACAATACTCCTAAACAGTGTATTAATAACCAGATTTTCCCAGCAGCCATCTCCTCAGCTCTACTTAATACATCTCCCTGACTTCTGCAGTGTGGCACTCCTGCAAGAAGCCACTTTGGATTTACAAATGCAAGGGTGATCTTGGCCCATAAGAGACAGGAAGAGACCACCTACTCTCTTCCACTGCTCAGGAGAGGAATTCTAAGATGTGTTCCCTCCATCTCTTTAGAGTGTGGAAGTAGAACTGAGCCACAGTGGCCCACAGTAGATTCACCAGGACTATACCTTTTATGCATCTCTTTTTCTGTTTGATTCTTCTCACTACCCCTCTTGCTTTCTATGGAGACATTTTATCAAATGTAATAAATGCACACATTAGACACTGCTTTGGGAAGTAGGATTGAGTTGAGCTAAAACACTCTGTCTTTAAGATTTTATTTTTCTTTTACGTAGCAGGAAAAATACTTAAGACTTGCCCTGGCAATTCCTTTTGGAAACCTTTATTTTTCATTCTTCATCTCTTTTCCTTGAATTTTCTACCCTTGCTTTATGCCCATATCTCCTCTTCTCATACCAGTAACATAAGCCTTTATGGGTATTGGTTAGGTTGATGCTTACTTGGGCAGTCCCACAACCAAACACCTCTCCTTCTCTGCAAGGCTCCTGACTAGTGTCTTAGTTGAGGCACATTCCAGTGTCTCTCCTCAGATGTCCAAGTGTAGAGTCAGTTTTTCTCTTTGGTTGCCCTTGGGAAACTAGAACATGGTCACAAAACAGAGATTTGGCCAATTGGATGCATCCACCTAGGAAGTGATTCTTGAACAACAAATAAAAAGCACAGATATTTCTGTGCAAATACTCACTGTAGAAGTGAAGAGATGGGACCAAGACCTCAGCTCCAGTAGCACGGTTTGATCAGCTCCAGGGTGCAGCTGTCATTCGCACCAGTTCAGTTCTGTGACCTTGACTCTGCTTCTGATACACAGTCTCCTTGTCCATCTCCTACACCTGGTCTTCCAGCTTTCCTGCCTGCCTCGTAGCTTTCCACTGATTTCATTCAGCCTAGATTAGATGGAGCCTATCTGTGCGTCCTGTGACTAGGCATACAGCATTCTTCTTCACTTAAGTCTGAAGATGCCTTTGGGCTTCATTTTAAATTTGTACCTTTACAGGTAGACTGGCTTTTCTCAGCCAAGCTGCTAATGATTGGCTCTTCATCTTCTCTGAAACAATCTTCTATCCTTTATTACTGTGCTCTTTTGGTCTTCCCTCTATATTTTTGAATGCTATGCAGTTGCCCTTTGATATCTTGGGAGATTGGTCCCAAGATCCCTGAAGACATCAACATTTGAGGCTGCTCAAGTCCTTTATATAAAAGGTGTAGAATTTACATATGGCCTACATGACCCTAGCATACACTTTAGAATGACTTCTAGATTACTTATATTACCCAATACAATGTAAGTGCCATGTAAGTAGTTGTTCTACTGTATTGCTTAGTGATGAGGAAAAAATTCTGTACATGTTCAGGAGAGACACATTTTTTTCCAGAGTGTTTTTGGTTCAAAATCTTTTTTATTTAATTTTAAAGTTTTTCTTCATACATATTTGTAGTACCCAGTGACTGCCTTCAACATGTGGAGCTGGTACGTGAACATAACATTTCTTAATTCTTTTTATTCTCCATATCCTCTTTTCTTCTTACCAAAAATGCTTTTTAAAACTTTATTTTAAAGAGAACAAAAAAACAATAAGAATGATAAAGAATTTCAAAACAAGGTGATAGGAAAATAACAATGGTTGTTATATTGCATATTGATGTCTTCAGAGTAGTTGCTCAGGTCACCAGATACAGGCATGCAAGACTGATCAAACAATATAAGGACTAACTGTTCCTTTCAACTTGGCTACAGTCAGTGGCTCTGTGGCTATGGGAGTCTGCTGTACATACTTTTAAGAGTTCTTCCTTCCATAGTGTAGCCCTTCCAGCACAGTCCAGGGAAAGCCCTGGCACATCAGTGAGTTGTTCCCACTTTTCACATTCACCTTTTGTCCTGTTTGCCTGCTTTGCACAGCCTCTTGTGTCCTGGATGATTTGGGGCAGGTCTGTTTTGTCTCTAGCACTAAAGAGCTTGTGGTGATCTAGGTGATTTCCCCTTGTTCATGAGCAGTGGATTGGCAGAGACACTGTTACTGTCTAACTTCTTCCAGATCCTCAAAGCAGAGTAAGAAAATGAACTTCATAGACATGTAAACTCTGGAAGAAACCAATGGTATCAGGACTGTACTTACCGAGAATCATTTCATGCCTCCTGTTTCATCTGAGCTGCTGCAAACTTCCTGTTACTCAGAACAGCTGCTCTGACTGACAAGTGTCTTTGCAGGGGCTTCTGAATTAGGGACCTGGACACTTTGCGTCATTCACAATAGGAAGCAAGACGAAGATGGCATGATTATAGATTAATTTACTATTTCTTGGTTCTCAGGCAATGAACACAGGTCAGCTCTAGGGAGTGCTATTCAGAATCTCTGACTTTTGCGAGGGCTCCTACCTTGAGGCTTGCCAGTTCCTGGCCAGGTCAGCACCTGGCAGCAGTCCTCTGCAGAAAGAACCACAAAACACACCTAGTGTTAGAAATGAAGGCTGGTCCCCTGGTTCCCTTGAGTGAAACTCCCAGTGGGTATGCAATTAATTCCCACAGAAGTGCCAGGTCTGGGCTGCTCCACAGTGAGGAAATGCCTCAGTTATATTGCACTTTCAGAGATAAGAAAGAGGCATTGAAAGGATACTTAGTCCCTTTGGAGCACTTGAAACTTATAGGTGGCTCTCTCAAAAATGAAAATTTAAAAAATGAATAAAAAAGCCACTTTAGATAACTACCAGTAATTTTTTCTGTCTCCTTTTTCTAAGGTGATTGTAAAATGTGTAATTTTTTTTTTTTTTTTTTTTTTTTTTTAGATACAGGAAAAATAGCAAATGATTTGCACAGTGGGGGAGAAATCTTCTCGCCTCATCTACTGCAGAAAAGACAGCTGTCTGCAGGAGTCCTGTGGGAAAGTGCCATGGTATTCAAGGAAGCGGAAAAGTGGGTTTAGTGGCTTGCTGGTCAATGACAAACTGTGGTTTGCAAAGACAGATGGTCATTATCTTGTGACAAGGCAGAGGCCCCTCAGTGTCCTCAAATTGTAACTCAGTGGGACCACCCTAGGTAAGTTCCATTGCTGCCGCCTCCAGGCTCTGCGCTGCCCTGGTTGGCGCATGGTACAGATTTCAATGATTAGAAGGTGCTGTGAGCATTGAAGGAAGGAAAGCTTAATTATGAATTGCAGGACTGTCGCGCTGAAAGGAAGAAACCATCTGAAATGAGCCTGAGGCCATTTCCTTATCAGTTCATGAGAAATTTCTCCCCAGGCAATCAGGCTGTGTAAAGGACACATTGCCTTTGGCCAGTCAGTTCTACACCTGGTATTTTTGAAAAAAATTAGCATCATTTTAAATAGTTAATATAACCACATGGTACAAAATTAACACAAAATTTACATAATTAAAGATCTCTCATCTTCCTGTTCTCCAGAGACTCATTTCCTCTCTTCCAAAGCAACTGGCATTTTGCGCAGTGAACTCACAGATATGTCCTGCCCTCTACCTTTCAAAACAACAGACGTGGTATCAACACTTCTCCTTGTGTTTTTTTGTGGGTAAACTTTTGATGGAATAATTGCAGATTTTTAAAAAATTACAAAAGTCATACAAAAAGTTCCTCTATTTCCTTTCCTTTTTTTTTTATGTTAACATCTTGTGTTACTCTAGCACATTTGCTAACACTAACAGATTCAAATCAGTATGTTACTATTAATGGAACTGCAAATTTTGTTTGGATATCATTAAGTTTTTTTTTTTTTTTTCATTCACTAATGTCAATGATCTGTTCCAGGATCCTGTCTAGGCCCCCACATTGCACTGAAAGACACTTAGGTCCCTTCCTTCCTTCCTTCTTCTGTTCCACTCTTCCCTTATACAAAAGAGTGACGTGTATTTGTAGAACAGTGTATGGCTATACAATTTTTCAAGTATGGATTTATGAAGCCACTCCTGCAAACACCCTGTAGAACTCTGCAGTCCTTGCTCTTGGTCACCACTCATCTCTTCTCCGCACTGCCGTTCACTGTAGATTTGTCTTCATGAGGATGTCCTAGCAGTGGAGTCATGCAGTTTGTAACCTTTGGAGACTGGTTTCTTGTCCTCGGTATTCTGCCCTTGAGCTAATGAGCATATTAACACTTACAAATGCCTTTTAAAATCTAGTAGCATTGCCTATAGCTGCACTACTGTTTGTTTATCCATTCAGGGCACTTTGTTGTATTTTACTTATGATATATTGAAACTCAGGAATTTATATTAACCCTAGATATTTCCACTGAAAAAAATCATTCTTGCTTTCTTTTTAAAATTCAAAGCTAATATGTGATCAGCAAAACCAAAACAGAAATGAAAACAAAAGAATTTCCAACTATGTGAGAGGAAAAAAACAGAACGTGGGAAGGAAGGAATAAGCGGGAAGCTGTGTACAAACGGGAGAAGCCCTCAAGGTGTTCTCTGCGTCATTCCAGACTTGTTCTATTTCCCATAATACTGTTTAAAGACTTTCAGATATCAATCATATGCTTCAAATGTAGGTCATATGTGTTTAACAGTGTACCTGGCATATGAACGCAGTGTGGAGAATAATAGTAAAATAATTATACTGGCACCCGAGGTACAATTGTAAAAAGACCATTAAGAGCATCTCAGTGGTCTGTGTGCCTTATTGCTCCGTCTCCCCCAAGCGTGAACAGCAATTTCATCTTCTTTTCTCAGTCTCTTGCATTTCTGCATAGTTTCGCTGTATTTGTATATATCCCTAAATAATGCGCTGCTTAATTTTGCTCATTTTTGGCCTTCATGAAATGTAATCACATGGCATGTGCTTTTTTATATTTGTTTTCTTTTCCATTGAATTTAAATTGATGTATCATGTTGATTTTTCAGTCTATTTTGTTACTTTTAATGCTAGCTGATATTTACTTGCACAAACACATCTAAATTTATATATTTGTTGTATTTCTGAAAATATATGTGTATGGGCATGTGAGTATAATTTGTGGTCACAAGGGATGCTGCCAAGAGCCATATAATTTGTGTTTACAAATATTCTTGGCAGCATTATTTATAACCACAAATTATCTGGCTCTTGTAGATGGCTCAGGAGTGGAACTGTTTTATAGACAGATATGTGTATTTTTCTCATTGCGTATTGGATAATGCAAGTGGTACCTAAAGCTGTTCGGAATTATATTCTGAGGAGCAGTGTAGAGAGATTTCATTGCTCTGCATTCTGTCAATATTTGATATTAGTTATCTTCAATATTTACTAATTTAGTGAGTGGGGAATAGAATTTGCTTTTGGTTGTACTTTGAATTTTCCTAACTATGTACCAGTGGAATACAGCTTGAGTATTTTAGCAATTTGTGGTTCTTTGTGGACTGTTTGTACAAGAAATGCCTGTTGTATCTTTTGTTCATTGAAATGGGATTTAAAAAACGTTTTCACTATTGTCTCAAGAAATTTTTAAAAATTCTGAATATGCTTTGTTTGTGATTATAAATGTGCCAGGCATCATCTTCTACTCCATGGCTCAAATTTTTCTCTTTAAATGTCTTTGATACATTGAAGTGTATTGCCTAATAAATTTATCTTTCCTTTTATGGAGCACATGTTTGCATCTTGTTTAGAAATGCTTTGGTATCTTAGGATCAAGAGAATCTTTGGAGATTGATTCTTCCTAAATGCTATAAAGCTTAAACTATCTATGATTAATAAAAACCACTTTGAGTAATGGTCAAAAGCAAGCATATTTAAATCAAGCCATCTAGTTTTGAGTTCCAGCTATTGCTACTTTCCTAGAAAATATCCCCTGTACAAATTTCAACTTGGACCAGTAATTTGACTTCTTTACATCTCAGTTTAATAATTAGAAAAACAAGAGTAAGTTTTCTAAACTATGATTTTCATAGTCCTGGGTATAAAATGACTTAAACATATACTAAGTACTAGAATTCTAATTAGAGCCATAAATGTACAAGTATAAAGTAGGGGCTCAATTTTATTTCTTCACATTTTTAGTATCAATTATAAAAAAGTCTGCCTTTACTGGTTTCCAGTTCTAACATGTCATAAGTGAGATTCTTTCTGGGTGTCAGTATATGTTTTGAGGCAGGTGTTTTCATTTGTCCTATGTTTGTATTTCTCCATAGATAACACATTTTCTTTTAACTATACTTTTTAAAAGCGTCTTACTTACTGTTGTCTTACTGTTAATGAAATTGTCTCCACCTTCTTCCTTAGATTTATCTTGCTAATCTCATCTCTATGCTTTTTGATATACATTTGAGAACTATTAAAATTTATTTAAAAAGTAGGTTATGTCTTGGAATTGCATTGAATTCAGTTGTGGAAAACCTATATCTTCATAGCCCTTGAGGCTTTCTGCCTATTAACGTAGCCTCTTTGTTTATTTGATTATTATAATGGTCCTTTAATAAAGTTTTGCAGTTTTCCTCAAAAAGGCCTTGCACATACTACATTAGATTTGCTCTAATTATCTTATTCTACATTGCTCTGATAAATGATGGTTTGTTTAAAATTGAATTTTCTCTCTTTTTTTTTTGGCTAAAGTGTAGCTGATTTTTTTATTAAGCAATCTGTCTAAAGTCTTATGAGTTTTAATAATTTGTGCTTGTATATTTTTAGTAGAGATTGCCTTACTCATATAATCCTATCTTTTTCCAAGAATGGCAGTTTTATTTCTTACATTTCAGTCTCTGTATCCCTTGTTGCCTTTCGTCTTATTGCATCATCTGTAACTTTTAGTTTTCGGGGAAATCGTGGTCATAGCGGCACCTGTTTTGGGTGATTGTGTGAGGAGACCGTTCTCTGGCTTGTGGCGAGCTCAGCTGAGTCTGCTCTGTACCCACTGTGCATTCCCTTCCGTTCCTATCTGTCATTTTCTCTGTCACTTCCCTTGCTGCTGGGACAAGGGACCCTCACAACTTAAAAGAGGAAGCGCTTATTTTGGCCTATAGTGTGTAGAGATTTCAGTCCACAGTCAGCCGGCTCTAAGGCAGGGCGGTGGGCAGAGGGACTTGGTGGAGGAGAGTTTCTCATGGCAGGGCAGGCAGGAAGCACTGGAAAGACCACGGGGAAGAGCCAGGACAGGAGCTAGACCTTCGCAGGTCACACCCATGGTGACGTTCCTCTCTTCACCCGTCCCCGCTCCTCACAGCAAGTCAGCTATATGCTGCCATAATCAGCTACAAGCTTCCATTTCAAAAGTTCCACCTGCGAGTGCATGAGGATCTTGGGGGACACCTAGATGTAACCCAAAACAGTCACAGTGATTGTCCAGTTTTACCAAGTGTTGCTTTCATACCTGTGGGTGAAGAATATTTTATCTTTGAAAATTTTCTCAAAGATTTCATAATATAGTATTCACATTATTCGTCTCAAATATTTAACCCTAAATTCATCTTATCACATGAATTCCCACATGTTCTGTTCCCAGACTGCTATATCAAATCTGTGACTGATGGTTAGATTTGCTAAGGTTATAATATCATACTACTTTTAAAGTATTTCTTTTTAAGTGACTTTGGTAAATCATATTTTTTTCAAGAGATTTATTGATTTATGCAAGTAGTTAATTTTATTGGTATGGGATTTGAAAAATGTTTTATTTTACTAATTTCTATTATGTTTATCAGTTCTATTTTCTTTTTCTTTCTTTCTTTCTTTCTTTCTTTCTTTCTTTCTTTCTTTCTTTCTTTCTTTTTCTTTCCTTCCTTCCTTCCTTCCTTCCTTCTTTCTTTCTTTCTTTCTTTCTTTCTTTCTTTCTTTCTTTTTCTTTCCTTCCTTCCTTCCTTCCTTCCTTCCTTCCTTCTTTCTTTCTTTCTTTCTTTCTTTCTTTCTTTCTTTCTTTCTTTCTTTCTCTCTTGTACTGAAGATTGAATCCAGAGCCATGTGATCTAACCCTGAGCTACATCCCTAGCTCCAGATGTTTTTAAAAAACCAATTAGTTCTAGAAAGGTTGCTCGAAGAAATAACTTTATTATTGTTAATCCCCATATTGTATTTGTGATTGCTTTTCATTAACTTATTCTCTCATTTTATTTCATTTTGTGTACTTTTTGTATTTCCTTTTTCTTTTCTCTGATTTCTTAGCCTGTTTTGTCTGAAACATTAAACTTCATTTTAATACAATTTCCTGTAAATATTGCATTAACTCCAATCCCATATATTTTGATACATATTTGTCATGCAAATAATGGCCAAACAGCATTATGCATCAGGACCTGTGCTCATCTGGAAAAAGTCATGGGGATGGACTGAGGTCAGATGTGCAGACCCTTCTTGGCCCTGCTTCCTTTTGAGGGTGGTTCACAAAATGTGGAAGGGTCAGAAGTAATTATTACTCAGGCAGGGGATCTTTGGCTCTTAAGACACAAATTTAAAAAGTGGTGGCTCTTCCCCTGGTGCTAGCAGGGGCTGGGACACAGCTGCAGTGTAATGTGGCAAGGTGGGTTCTGTAGTTCTGTTTAGACCCTGTCCCCAGCTAGGTAAGCAGCACCTCACCTTGGCCACATGAACAGGCTGGGACAGAGCCTGGTTTCTGTGAAGTACTCAGAATCAGCAGGTTCCCTGGAGCTTTGCTGTAGCCCGGCCTCCCATGGGTCATGCTGGCCTGCTGGGATCAGCATTCTTCTGAAGAATTCCCACCACTCAGCATTGTTCACAGTATCATTTGGTTCTAAACATTTTTAAAATTTCCTTTGTGATTTACTCTTCCAGTTATTTCAGTGTGTTTTCTAATTTTTTATTGTATTTTCCCTAACATTTTATCATAGAAATTTCCAAATGTGCAGCAAATTTGAAAAATGAAAAGTAGAATGGATTCCCGCATACCCTACTGCTGGACTGACCAATTGTAAACGTACTGCTCTGTTTGTTCGTTATTTTCCTTTCTAGTAATATGTGTGTTTCACAAGGTAGCTTTACTGTACAAAGATATTCAGAAGACCTGTCATCTCACTCCTAAGCTTAGTCCAGACTTTCAAATGTAAAGGTTGACATTCTTTATACACTTCACAATAATACTGCAACTACTATATGTAGTATAATTTAAGACTCCGTGTTTACATTTTCAACAATCCCGTAGTACATTTTATATAGTTAGGGTTTTTAAGCTAGCATCCCACCAATATGTTGCATTTGCTTCTCGTGGTTCTAACGTCTGAAACATGCTGGGACAGTTTTCGTACTTTTCTTTCCTAACCTTGACTTCTGGTGGTAATCCAAACCCACTGTTGCAAAACAACTCACAGTGTTTGGAACTCAGCATCTCTATCTTTATCTCTGTCTCCATCTCTATCTCATCTAATTTTCCTTCTATCCATCTACAGAGAGGCATTTGCTATAGCTTCTAGATTAATTTCACATTTTTGTTGTAAAATATTCTTATCTCTTGTGACCTTTAAACCTTACAGTCTTTTTCTAATACTTGGGTAGTCATATTCCTTATTTCTTTTGTTTTTCTGTGTCATGTTGTGTTTTGATGGCTTTTTGAAATGATCTCTCTACACAGTTCAGAATGGTGTTGAACTCACTATGTAGCTCAGGCTGGCCTTGGACTCACTGAGATCCACCTGCCTCGGCCTCTTGAGTGCTGGGATTACGGGTGTGAATCACCATGCTCTGCATGTTCTTGCTTCTAATATTGTTATACATATTACACCTGTGTATTGCACAAACCCATAAAGGCATTTTCTATTTATTTTCCTGTATGATTTTATATGGTGAGGAGATGTTGTGGGAAGGAAAAATAGCAAATATATATTTATAGCATTTGTTATGTTAACCATTATTTTTGATTCTGTCATTTCTTCCCATGAATTTGAGTTACCACAAAGTGTAATTTTCTCAGTCCAAAACAAATTTGTCCTCATCTGCCTTCTTTGTACTTTGTTATAATTATATAATTACCAAGTATTTATAATTACCAAGCAGCTACTGTAGCCGATTCACTTTGTTTTCTTTAATATAATTTAAATTTTTCTCGTGTCATTTGCTTTCATCATGAAGAACTTTTTTTAGTATTTGTTGTAAGATGGATATGATATGAATGAACTGTTTTTAATTTGTTTCATAATGTCTTTATGGGGCCTTAACTTTTAAAAAATACTATTTTGCTGGAAGTAATATTCTTGGTTGGTAGCTTTTCATTTCCATCAGCATTTTGGATTCACCATCTAGGCAGTTAATTTTTCCATCCCTTAGACACACTACCAGACACCTACCACTAAGAGAGAGGTTTAATGTGGTTCACAGCTTCAGGGGATTCAGTCCACGGTCAGCTGGATCCAAGGCAGCAACATCATGGTGAAAGTGTGCGGTGTGGAGCAAAGATACTTAGTTTGTGACGTCCAGCAAGCAAAGCAGAGGAAGAGTGCCAGGGAGAAGGGGCCAGGAACCATGATGAATGGTATCCAAGGTTATATCTCCATGACCATAACACAGACACACCCAGAAGCATGCTTTAGTAATCTGTTAGGCATTGCTTAATCCAAGCAAGTTGAAACATCATGATTAAACTTTATACCACTCTACTGTCCTCTGGCCTATATGGCTTTAATTGACAGTTGTTAATCTTAATGAGATTCCATGGCACATTATGAATCATGTTTCTCTTGCTGTTTTCAATTTTTCTCTTTGTCTTTGACTTTCAACACCTTTATCATGATGTGTGTGGGTGTACATCTCTTTGGATATATCCTACTTGGATTTCATTGACTGTTTTGCATGTGCATATGAATCTTTTTTATCGTGTTTGGACATTTTCAGCTATTATTTATTTAAATATTTTTATCTGCTTTTTCTTTCCTTCTGCAGTACTTTTTACATATATTATAGAGTTAAATGATATCTTGCATTTCTCTGAATCACCATTTTTCCTTCCATTTTTAAGAAGGCAAAATTTCTGTAAGTCTATCTTCTAGTCTGTAATTTTTATCAACTCAAGTAATATAACACTTATATTCACTTACTATCTGAAGCTTTATTGCCTTAGGCAACCTGATGGATCATTTTACTGACCCTCCGAAAGAACATATAAATGGAACCAGGATTGCTGTAATGAATAAATAAATGTGGAGAAAATTACTGAAGACATCTGTTGCTTCAGAGAATTTAGAAAGTAAATCAAGCATGTCTGGGAGAAATTGGTGAGCCCTTCATTATAATCCTAAGGCTATTACACAGAAAATAAAATTATCAGAGCCTGATTATGGTTTTGTGGAATTAAAATTTAAACAGACAGCATACAGGTTTATATTTTTTAAATGGTTAAATGCTCTTAGGGGAAATCTACCATATAATATATTGCTGAAATTTAGTTATTAATTTCTCCACATTTGAAGTCTACCAATCCTTCTCATGGAATAACTAGATATTGGTGGAGCGTTAATATTTTTAAAAGCCTATGCAAAAAATGGGATGCCATAAAATAACTCTTTTTTTGTAGATGTAAGAATCCAATTTCTCTACCCAAACAAGTGGTATTTGCCATTTTAAGCCCACTACCCAGAAGCCAATCCTTAAATCCTGTGTAGTTATTGTACTGGTTTCAGTCTGGGTGACATGTAGCTCTTAGAGCACGAGGAAAAGAGACATTGATACTGATATTTGACAGTGAATGAAATAGTAGGTATTCTATTGCTTTGGGGGGCACAGAAAAAATATAGTGTATTTATATTCAGAAAATATTAGTGGAGAAAAATTAGCAAGTAATTTCTTAATTTCCAAGTCTCTGATTTGTAGTAGACTGTTTTATTTGTGCTGTGCTTACATATTTACAAGTAATCATTTCAATAACACTGTGAAACATATACTATGGATCCTATGTTACAAAATTAGAAAAAGTGAATTCCCAGCAGATTCAGTAAAGTTTCTCAAGAGTTTCTTTTGTTTACTTATCATATCTCACCCATCAACTGCCATTCTCTACCATGTTCTCTTCCCACCTGCCACAGGCAATTCTGTATATCCTGATGGAGTGATTCATGAAAACACATTTTTGAAAATGTGACTGTGCTGCTTGTAGTTGCCTATCATTGCTGTTAGAAGAAACCTGAAGTTTATAGTAGTCCATGTCCAAGAGTTCTAGTCAACTTTCCATTATTATCACAAAATTCTTGAGATAATTAATTTATAAAAAGAAAAGCTTTATTTTGGCTTACAGTTTTGTAAGTCCCAGTTCATGGTCCATTTTCCCTACTGTTTGGGGTCTATGATGAGGGAGTGCTTCATGGTATAGGCAAGTAGTAGAGCAAAACCCCTCACTTCATCACCAGGAAATGGAAAAGAGGAAGAGAAAGAGGTTAGGGTCCTTCAAGAGCATGACAACAGTGACCAAAGACCTTCCACAAGGCCCCATCTCCTTAAGGCTCCATTACCTCCCAGAAGCACCGCTCCAGGGTCCAAGTCCATAAAACGTGGGCCTTTGGATACAATTATCTAAGCGACAACATATGGTTAATGGCAGGTCTGTCTCATCTCTTACTTTCAGTTCCCTCACTCTATCATGGCTACACTGTTGCTTTGTGCAACTTTAGGTCCTACCACGCTGGTTCTTACCCCTTCCTCTGCTTTCCCTATAATGCACTCCTCAGATGCCCCCTAAGCTGCTCTTTCTTACTATTCAGGCTTCAGTTCAAATATACTGGATCATAAAAACAATTATTTTTTCTGCTCTTCTGGCTAATTAATTTTCCTTAGTACTGAGAATATTTTTTTTTTTCTGTTGTGGTTGACTGTCTAGATGGATGGACAGTGGGTAGACATTTAAGTCACCAGGTTCACAAAGGAAGGAGACCAGAAATCACATCTAAGTATGTTTGAAGTCTATTTTGGTTTCATTACTTTTATTTTGTGTAGTTTTTTTAAAAGCACAGTTATAAGGTCATAATTGACATGCAGTCAAATTTATCTTCTCAAAGTGTGCAGTTCAGTGAGTTTTGACATCTGTATCTCCAAAGCCACTTTCCAGTCACTGAACAGTTTTATCAATCTACAAAATCCCCTCTGCCTCTGGTAACACTCCCTCCCTTCAAACCCTCACAGTTATTCATTCATCACTTTCTATATAGTTTCGCTTTTCTACAAGGCCATATTGACAAAATCCTTCTAGACTACAATCTTCTGTGCCTATGTTCTCTCAACCTCACAATTTAAGATTCAGCCATCTTGTGGTTTTATATATATATATATATATATATATATATAACTTGTTCCTTTTATTGCTGAATGGCATACAATTGGATAAAAACACCACAATTTTTATACTTTCAAGAATTAATGAATATTTTCATTGTTCCCAATTTGTAGCTGTCATATATGAGTTTTTGTAGGGGCATAGTTTTTTCTTTCTCCTGCATAAATATGTAGGAGTGACAGTGCTTAGCTTGGTGACATATATATATAAACTGTCAAACTACCCTCCAGAAGTACTGTAATATATTTTATATTTCCACAAGAAATATTTCAGGTATTGCTCTTCCTTCACATCAATATTAATACTATGAATCTTCTTCATTTAAACCTTTTAAAACTTACAATATGTCAGTACCTTTTTTACACTTTCCAAGTAGCAATTCCTCAGGGGCGTACTTTGGATCCATATATTTTCTCTAGACTGAATATTTCAACTATTTCAAGTATTTTTCTTGCTTTTAATTGAGTGGTTATCTTGCTGTTGAGTTGCAAGAGGTCCTTCATCGGTTACATGTTTTGTAAACATGTTTTTACAGATTTTTTTGTCTTGTTCTCTCATATTATATATATTTTTTGTACTGCGAGTTAAACTCACAATCTTGCACTTGCCAGACAGCTGCTGTGCTAATGAGCTGTATCACCAGCCCTCAGATTTCTAATAATGTCTTTTAAAGATCAGAATTGTTAAATTCTGGTGAAGTCTAGTTTACCATAATTTTATCTACCAGGTTTTGATGGTTTCTAATACAGTTATCTGCCAGATTTTGATCTACCAGATTTTGATGGTTTCTAATACAAAATATGATTGACAAGCTACTAGTACTAAAGTATATAATTCTTTTGAATATTGGCTAAATACATATCATTGATTCTATCTTTCCAGGAAATTGAACTGTGACAGTAAATGTACTTATAAAGCAAAAAAAGAGAAGACTTTAGAACATTTTTATTTTCCCTCCTTGATTCCACGTGGCAGTTAAAAATTTGAAACTCTTCAATGATTGCTTTCACCTAAATATTTTTGGAGTATTTTAGATGTCATGACAGTATTATATAATGGCAATTTATTAGGAAATTTCTATTTTTTTGAGACTTCTAATTTTCTTTTAAGAATATTTTTGGGAGTATCATAAAATTCTGTTCAATTTGGGATTAGGTTTGGCTGGACTAGGTCTTTGGATACAGACACCATCTCTCAGGACTGGGAGGTCTCAAGAATTACAAAGGAAAAAAGATTAAGGCATTGAGATTATGAAGTCTCTTGGAGACCACATATGATCCTGGATATAAGAGTTAAAAAGATTGAATATATAAAACAAAAGGAACAATTTAGGGACAGAGGCATGGAAACAATTATTAATACTGTACAGAAGACCCCAGGAGTTTTTTCCAATTAATTAAAATTAATAGTTTTGAAGTAATTATATATGTACTTAGTGACTAACATTTATAAGTGAAATGAATCATGGCAATGTCACAGGGGATGAGAGGGAAGAATTGAGAATATTTCATTACAAGCTACTTACACTACATCAAAAGTAAAAGAATGTTATTGTAGAGATCAGTTATATTAGTATAAAATCTACAGTGCAAATTATATTGTAATGGCTAATGTGTTGTAGGCATTCCAAAAGAGAAGAGAAAGTGAAGTCATATACAATGCTCAAATAAAACCAAAGAATGCAGAAAATTATAGGAAAGATGAGCAAAAATTTCAAATAATAGAAAAGTTCCACACAAGGGAGATATTATTCCAAGTGCATGAATAATCACTTAAATGTGAGTGATCTAAATATACCAAAGTAAAGATGGATTTTTCGGAGTGGATTTAAAAATAAGGTCAAACTATCCATTGTCTGAGAGAAATCCACTTCAACTGTGAGGACGTTGATGATATGTTAAAAGTAGCTAGAGAAAATATATCATGGCAAATGTATATCATACTAATACTAATGAGTCTTTACTTTGTTCCCCATTTGTAGCTGTCATTTTCAAGTCTTTCTGCATGGGTCTAGTTTTTCATTTCTCCTGTATAAATAGCAAAATGGCTATATTAATGTCAGACAAAGAAAACCAAGAAAATTACCAGGGATAAAGAGTGTCATTACATAATGATAAAAGTATTAAATCTCCACGAATGCAAAACAATAAACTTGTGTGCACCTAACAACAGAGCACCTAAATATGCAAAGTAAATACTAATAGAACCATGGAGCAAAACAGATAAGTTCATTATTAGAGCTGGGGATTTGAGCACCTCTCTTTCAGCAACTGATAAATCAAATGGGCAGAAAATCAGTAAGGATATAGTTACCCTGAACAGAACTATTAGTCAACTTCATCATATTGACATTATAGAATAATCCATGGAACAACAGAATACACATTCTTCTTACATATGCATGAAAATTTTCACCCCATAGACCCCACTCTAGTCACACATAAATGGTTTTTAATAGCATTATAATTCCTGCAAAATTCTTTGACATGAGTGAAATTATACTAGAAATCAATAACATAGTTAATCATTATCATCAGTAATTGTAAGTTTAAATGATAGTGATATATCACTATATACCTATTGGAACGGCTTAAATGCAAATACTTAACCCTAACTCTAAACCTAATCCTAACCCTAACCCTGACCCTAATCCTAACCCTTACCCTAATTCAGATTTTAAACATTTTTACCCTATGTTCTTTTATATTTAATGTTCACACTGGTAATGAAGAGAGCCATTTCTATTCTCACAGAATTTCTCAGAATTCTCATAATTTATATTTTATCTCATTAAGAACCCACAATTTTCACAGGCTCCATAGACCTAAAGAATAGCAAGCACCTTACTAGAACATAATGCATGAATTAGCTTCCTGTATATTCGTTTTTAATCTTCTTCTTTTCTTTCCTTCTCTCCAGTTTTGGCACAATTACATTTATCAAGTTTTCATAATATGTAATGACTGCTTTTGGGTTTTGTGGGAACATTAACATAGCGATTATTTGGAAAGCCTGGATCTGCAAGGGGAAGGAACAGTAGTCTTAGAGTTAAGAATTAAAATTATTTGTAAAAGAATTATTCATTTATTCATGTGTGTTTCCAATATTTCATGATTAAATTCAGTGTGTGGAGTTGGTCCATGTTTGTACTGCATCATAATCCTTTTTACTTCCTGCCCTCCTGTCTGCCCCATCCCTAAGTCCCCTTCCAATCTTCATAAATTCTACTTTCCTGTTTCCTGCTATCTGTTTTTTATATTACTCTTTAAATTGTGTTTATGTGCATTTTTCACATAAGAGAAACCAGGCAGTAGTTAATCTTCTGTGTCTGATCCATTTCACTTAGTGCTATGGTGTCAAGGCATTGGGGACCACAAATTATACATTGAGTCTAGAGGATGTCCATGCCTGCTCTTCTCCTGCCCTTGAGCCTGATTGGAAGGAAGAAACTCCTTACTCTCTTCTGGTTGCAGTGGAAGCCGTAGGGCTAATGCCCACTGTTGGCTCACAGAGTAAGATAGGACCTGTTGGAGATGATAGGCATCTAGGGACACTACAGTTTCCTTACCTCACATCCTTTCCTTGCAAGAATGCTTTGCTATTCTTACTAATCCACCATAGTAGCCATTGCTGTACTTTGCAGTACCCGCTGCCCTTCACCTATTGACCTTGACTTAGATGTAATGAATAAGCACCATGGCGTTTTGTTACCCGAGAACAACTGATCATCCCAGATCCCTGCCTGCACCTCCATTTTGTCTCTTACTCTTCCTGCCACACCTGTAACACTTGGCAGGAGATTGGGGACTCACTGCAGGGGTCCCCGATAACTGGATAACTGGCACCATGAGAAGGGTCTCTAATATCAAGATGTGCTCTTTTTCCTATAAGTGACTCAAATTTTCTTAGTTTGAATTATTAAACTAGCCTTGGGACCTTTGGTGAGTCCATGGCCCTCTCCCAGCCTGAGTTTCTTCACCAGTAGGGGTAAGAGGGATCAAATGATTTCTGGGCTTCCTTCTTCCTTTGTACTTCTGTGATGCTAGACTGTGACTCATTTCTGCAATCTGGTTGCATTTTCAAACTGGTGAGAGTCTGTGAATAAGACTGCAGTTTGGAATTTGAGTTTTCCAATCCAGGGAAGGGAGTGTTTCTTAGTTTGGGTGGAGTGAAAGACCTAGAAATTTCTCTAGAGAGACATGTTTTCCTTTTGGGTTTAGACTGCTGGGTGGTGTGTCTCGCCCACTAGGAAGGAGAGAATAGGACTAATGATAATTTGTTAGCTGGAATAACATCGCACAAGAAATGAAAGAGAAGCACCAGTCAGAATGCATGACTAACCTTTGCCTTGCTCTAGCAGAGAAGCTGGTGAAATGTAGAAATATAGTTATGTCTTTTTTCACCCAGGCTCTCTACCTGAACCAACAACCATTCGTGAAACTTTCCACATTAAACTTTCACTTCCAGTAAAGTTCATGGCAGCCTCTGTAGCTGCCCTGAGAGGTGACAACATGGCATTCCTTCGGGTCTGATGCATAGCGTCTAAAGAGGGAAGGCCAAAAGGGGCTTCAGAGGGCAAGAAGCACAGGATTGCCCCGTGCCCCACACTCAACACATGAGAGATGATGAAAAACCACAATGCTTTGTGCTTATACTTTCTAATCTTTTTCAGACTCCCATAGAACAAGTGGTTTACAGAAGAGGAAACTCAAGCCCAAAGCAGGGTAAATAATTTAACCACTTTCACTCAGCTCTGGGGCTAATTCGAGGTTTTAATCCATGTCTGTGTGACTCACTCTCTACTGCTTCAGATCTGATTATCCCGGGAGAAATAATTACTCCTTTTCCAGAATGCATTTGTAGTGTGGATCTCACAGTCTCCTTATTTCTGTGCTCACATAGTTTTCTCTTCTACGCGTCTGGAATGTCTGTAGAAGAGGGACAGTGTTTTATTGGTTTCTGAATCCTCAGTACCTGGCAAATGCTAGGTGCCCAGAAAATATTTGCTCAGGCTAAGTCACACAATTCACTGGACACAGAGCCAGTACTAAATCCAGACCTCTCGACACCAGGCCCAAAATTATTTCACCACTACATTATTACTTTTAGATTTTTAATCACATCCAACTTCCAAATTATTCTCTCCATAAAAGCTCCTTGTTTCCTTCTCCTAAACACTGTACAGGATTTCTGTGAGAAGAGGGGAGGTTTTCATCACAATTACAAAGGCTGGTATTTGCTGAGGACTTGCTGCACACTGCCATGGGTAGGCTTACTGTATGAATTCCCTCATTTACGCCTGATAACTCTACCAGGTGAGAGATGTTATTTTCCCCATTTTGTCAACAAGGAAGCTGAGAAATGAAGACACTGGGCTGAATTCCTTCTGATGGGATGGAAGTCTGCAGCGTAGCTCTAAAGAGCAGTGGACATGATCTGAGCCGCAGGGCTCCCTGACTCTGGGTTGGGACAGAGAGCCACCACATTTGTAAAGACTTAAACTCTTGTTTTGGGAGAAGCAACATAGGATTTTTCTTCCATTTGTTGAAATAGATGTAGTATTTTGACACTTTAAGAACATACATAACACCAGTTTCTGAGAAGGGCAATTTGATTGAAGTCACCCACTCCTTCAAATCCCTGCAAATTTCTACCCAGGGCTTGGAAACACAGAACTGAACACCACCCGCATGTTGAGTCCACGCATACTCCGGTTCCTTACAAGGTCATATGGAGGATAAGATTTAGACCATTCCAGGGGGATTACACTCGAACTGCAAAACCTTGAAAAAGTAATTGATAAAGGCGTAGATGCATTACCCTGAGGACTTTGGCATTGTGGGGTAATCACACAGAGAGAGACCCTCACAAGGTTTGAGGCTTATCCTGCAGAAACACTGAAAGGATACCCAGGATTTGGAAGCAGATATATTTATGTCAACGGGCACTGATTGGGATCATTCCCAGAATATCAGGTCCTGAGCTCTGGTGGTCTAGGCCTTACATGGGATAAGCAAGCAGGAAGTGCAGAGGCAGAACGGCTTGTCAAATTGGAGACTGGTTTATACAACGTGCATTATAGAGACCTGCTGTGCATCACAGTGACCAGCTGTTTCTAAGAGAAAGAAGCAATGGGAACTGAAACAGGCACTATTATCTGGGCAACTAACAAACAGAAGTTTCTGGCTGGGGGAGTGCATTTTCTGCTGCAATACCATGTTATGTGCTTTTCTTCCCTCTGAAGAATTCGAATCCTTCCCAGAGATTAAGAGATAATGACACAATGAGATGAGACATAAAGAACATGAACAGTCATATTTTGAGGCATTATAGGATATTTAGGACATTATGCACAAACATGGAACAGATTTAAATTCAGCAGACAACCCAGATGCATATGTGTGTTTCTATTTGTATAAATTTAAAAATTTGTATAATGTTTGGAGGGAGCTGCTTTGCAGACCCCAGTTAAAGGCAGGACTGGAGAGAATAAAGGCTGGACTTAAGTGAGGGAGAGGGAGGTGGTCAAGGAGAGTGTGCTGTCATCCTCAGAGCTGTAGGGACAGTCCTGAGGGGAAACAACAGTAGCACGCTGAAGGTCATCACTGGGGGCTTCCTAGACTTTACTCGTTCTGAGTGGTTGCTAGGTGTCCAGCAACAACCTGAGCCCTGAGATACAGTTATCAACAAAACAGCTGAGGGGCTGCATAGTCATGAAATTTAGCAGCAGGCATACCCACAGTTGTAGTTTTCTTCCTCAGTCTCAAACAGCAACAATCACAAATGTGGAGGTGTACAATGAGATGGAACAGATGTAGAAGACAATGTACAGGATTTATTTGATATGCAAGAAGCAAACAGCATGATGCTCAACCACACTGCAGAGAAGAAGGGCAAGCAGCAAACAAGATCCTTCCTCTGCTCCAAACAGCCGGTCAGAGAACCCAGCTGCCTGCAAGGCTCTGCCTTCTTTAAAAGTCCAGAAGTCTACCGGAGTTTGATCCATCTGCCAGCTGGCTGACCACGGATGACATTCCTCATACTCACTTGTTTTCTGTCTCATGTCTGCTCTCACAACAGGTTACATGAGTCAAGGAACACAGATCTCTGGCTCAAGGTGGTCTCTGCAACTCACTAGAGAGTAGTTCCAGGCGGGTAGGAAGTGCACTGCATGTGTATACATGTATTTATATTTATATCTGTATTACTAAGGACAAGAAAAGTGTAATTTTAAAGTATTTAATAGAATGGTTGCTTAGAAATAGTTCACTTTTCCCTATGGCCTGATCTAATGTCTTATGAATGGAGTCTCTCACAAGTTTACACTCTAATCGGACAGATTGAGAACTAGAAGAATGCACACAACACAGATCAGATTCATACAGTTCAACAGAATAAGGTAGCATTACTAGATGTTGAGGAAGCTTTTCCTCCCCTGTACAGGAACAGCAGAACTGTCACTGGGGGACCCCGCTTTTGAGTTTGGGCTGTGATCTGTCTTCAAACTTCAGGCTCTTGGAGTGGCTGAAGGTTTAAAGTTTGGCCCATAATTGCTTGGATTTGGTTGAGAGTGTGTGCAGCCCAGCCTGGCCAGTGGCCATCAGATAATAATCTCTCATTTATTGTGGCTGGATTGTGAGCAGCCCATGTGGGAGTGAAGCTGACCCAGGGAAAATGGAACTGAGGGCTGGTGGGACACAGCCATCTAGGGCCATGGAGTGAACTCCCAGGGCCAGAGCCTCAAACCAGAAAGCTGCCCTTCCTATCAGGTGACTAGGCAGCTGAGACATGTGTATGTCACTTGTAGTCTAAAGAGTGCTAAGAGGAGTGCTGTTAACTCACATGCATAATAATTGCAATAGTTGCACATTCTTGTTCTTCCCTACAGTTTCGAGAAGTCCACTTGTCTTCCCGTGTGATCTGAACATGATTTCATGAGATGCAGTCATGGTGAACACATTTCTAACTCAGGCTGACCCTGATCTGGAATAAAAATATAATTGAGGATAAATGAGGTGAGGATCACTTTTAGAGGTTCTGTTCTGATTAGGTGACAGCTGAGCATTCTGGTCCGGTGTAGACCATAGCGTTGCCCAGTTCTTTACCCTGTTGTTCTAACACTTTTTTGTTCATTTGTGGTTAATAATATTAGCCAAGTTTGATTAGAAGGGGTTGTGTGACTATATTGGTTTCCTTTGAAAACACCATAGATTCAGAAATTTATTTCTCGGTTAGAAATTTATTTCTCAGTTCTGGAGGCTGGGAAGTCCACGATATAGGCTAGAAAGCCAAGATCCATCTGGTTTTTGGTAAGAGTCTCTTCCTGACTTGCAGACCTTTTAGTGGGCACTCAACTTTTTTTTGGTACATAAACAAGGAGAGAGATCTCTTTCTTTGTCTTTTATGGGGACAGTAATGCCATTATAAGTGCTCTACCCGTAACCCCCAGCCTTACCCTAATTACCCCACAAAGGCTCCATCTCCAAAGATCATCACATTGGAAGTGATAGTTTTAACGTGATTGGGAGGGGGCACAGACATTCAGTCCATAACGGTGATACATAATGATAAAAAACATCTTTGAAAAAGGAATTACATAATAATTTGCAAATTCACTAAAAAGACAAGGTTTGGGACTAGTTACAAGTACAAAATGTACAAAATTCTGACTTTGGATAATTTAATGAGCCAGTGGCTAATAGGCAAACATTTACACTGCTGAGATTTACGAGGGCAATTATAAGCAGATGCCTGTAATCAGGGATATTCTCATTCCAATGCAATGTAGTTTTATTTGTCGCACAAAATTTCAAGTCAATATTCCACTGTGCTGTCTATTTTGAAATTTGTCATCTCATAGCCTTTTGAGAAATGTTTTTAAGGGCCTATAAACGTAGGAGGGAAAATAGTATATAAAAGCATGGGCTATTGCACTCCACCTTTTCTGGATTTAGGGCACTTCAAGGAGGATGACTGTTTCTTAAATATCTGTAGTTGGGGTGACTTATTCCAAACTCCACTCAGGGTTGTGCAATCATCAAGCTGGAAGTGCACCAGCCTTGAGCAAAAGTACTCACCTATCTGGCAACCTTTTGAGGATTGGTATTGATTAAACAGTGTATTTGGGAGAGAGAAATGTGGACAACACACTAGTGTGTCATGCCTCATTTGCTTGAGAAGTGATAAAAATTGCTGACCTGGGAGGGTGCTGACCTTGGGAACTAAATCCGTATGTGCCAGATACATTGTGAGCTGTGTGTTGCCTGGGGAATCAGGACATCTGGAGGTGGAAATGTCACTTGGTGGGATGATCCAGCTGTGCAGAGGAGGTAAACACATAATTGAGCCTGTTTAGGACCATGGCTTGCTAACTGAGCTCTTGGCAACACCGCAGACGACCTTTTCCTCTTAACTCTGCCTTGTCTTTCTATTTTTTCTCTCTGCTTTTGGCAACTCCTGAAGTTGAGGGGCTAGCACAGAGATTAAAGGGCCATCAGCCAGCAATGTTCTATGTGATTCCTCTTCTCTGAGGAGATGCTCTTTTAGGAAACTTTTGGCTGGTGAGGCTACAACCTCATCCTAATTTTCCTTCATCAAGGAAAAGGACTTCATGCAGTACCCCATGACACAAACAAGTACTGATCTGAGTGGTGAGTTCAGTAAAGTGTAGTTTTCATTCTCCAACATAAACATTCCCTATACCATCTCTTTGCTAAACATGAGTCTAATTTTTGAAAATATTTCTGTGGCAGATTCCCTGGGATGCTGTTAGAAGAAAACAGACCCTGGATAACTATTTCTCTGATTTTTTTTTCATATGAAGTAAATTGCACTAATTCTGTGGCAAGAGAAATGTCAGAGCAGGAAGAACTAGAGAGATCTGCCACAGCACATCCTTCTGGGTCCCCATTGTGTAGTTCTTGTGTGACATTTGACAAGTTGACTGACATTGGCAAGTGTCAGCTTTTTCAGCTGTAAAATAATGCAGCAATAAATGGCAGCTTCAAGGAGATGACATCAAAAATGCCAAGCACATTTGCCACCAATAAAAGCTGTTCACCTCTCCTGCCTCTCCACAGTGGATTGGTCAGCACCAAATGGTGGGCTGCTGGTTCATTATTTACCTTAATTCCAGATGAAGAAGACACTTATCAGTGTACAGCTTGTGATTTGGATAGTAAGAGAATATGTGTTTCTTGTTGTAACTGGGAACAAGAGTCAGATGGCAGGCACAAAGTAGGTGGCTTAAGTAGGTCAGACCATGAGGCACTGGCCAAGCTGACCACGGTGGTTTAATTCAATATTAGCAAGGTAGCCCATCCAGCTCCCTAATCAAGGATTTGAAAGGTACTATTTTATGACAATTAGGCTGAATCTAGTATCTGTGATGGAAAAGACTCAATCAACTTCTGACTCAAGAAAAATTAAACTCTGTTTTCTACCCAGTGATTCTTTTATGTATTAATCTTTGGCCTGACTTCCCCTCTGTCTTTGACCTGGTCACATTTGCTATACCATTGTGATTTGAACAAAAATAGCCTCATTTTAAAAAGTAAATAAGAGCAAGAGGGATAGTGAAAAAAAAATGAGATGCATTTAAATTAGAGAGCAATTTTCAGACACGATGAAGAGCATGTTATTTCAGAGAAACATCCTAGAATATTTTTCTCCATTCTAAGCAGGGAAAAATCTCACTTTCAGAAAGGAATGCTCTCTGGACTATTCTGTGCCTCATTCATAGGTATTGTTGATTTTCCACTTATGAGTTTATAAATATGGATGCCATTTACAAATTTTCATGCAGGAGGGAATTGTATTTAATATTTTTTTATTGCATTTGTTATTGTTTTGCTACCATGGTGAAACAATTTTCTTGAAATAAGTGTCATAAAATGTTTGAGAATATGTCATAGTTGAGCAACCAAGAAAGACAGATGTGATAAAATTAAAGGAAGCTGAGGAAATATACTTGTGCACTGATTTAGAAAACACCAGATTATTCGATGTATATATGAACTAAGTTTTGTTTTTATTTAGCAACCACCTCTTACCCTTCCAGTCTCCTTTCCCACCAAATATTGGAGCTGCTAAATGCACCACTTCTTGATATAATCAAGAAGCACTCAACTGACTGTTTTCTGAATAGGCTATGTCAGACAACAGGCCATCCTTTTTCTTTATATTGTGTATTGGTAGTAAATTAGTGGAATGCTTACAAAATAAAGTAGTAAGGTCCTATGGCATTGTGTGAATACCATACAATTCACTGTTGAGGAGGAGGAGAAATTACATCACATTTATTCAACAACTACCATGTGCCAGGCATGGTCCAGAGCACTTTGAAACTATCGTCTCTGTAGATCTTCACTACACTCCTTGGCACCAAACATTAGGTCTCCTATTTTATAGAGGAGAAAAAAGAGAGTCAGAGACACCAAGGTACCCCACAGCCTTTCATCTAGCCTTTGATCTCTACCTCCTTTTATCACAAACTTCATGACTTTCAGCAAAATTATTAATGAGCCATCAGAAAAGGGGATGCAAGCTATAGATTTGGTGATTACTGATATAACAGTGGTCCTACAGTTATGCAAATAGGCCTTCATATTAGATTTACTGCTCTGTCCTCAAGGAGCAAGTTCCTCTGGGGTCACCACATGGGGCTATCATGGCCAGCCTACTGTCATCAACCTCTTGGAAGGAAAGTAAATAAGGACAGGCTTGACCTTGAGGAAACTGTCCTGCATGCTCAGGTGGATTCCCTCATGGGGGCTCAGGATACAGTTGAGCATGCATTTTGCCCCTGCCAGCTGCAGAGGAGGAGATATTGAGGCACGGGGAAAACACACTTCATAAAGACTTCAGTGGGGGATTGGTGTAAGCACCAAGGTTATGGTCACCTTGGCGGGTAAAGCCACTACAACTGGTTAGAAGGACCAGTTGTAATCAAAGCCATGCTACTTCAGGCAGGTTGCAGGGCAGGTGTCACAAAGTCAAACAATATAATTGATTCAAGGGGAGGAGAGCAGAAACACTGAGCCCCTGACAGTCCAGGCAGGGGCTGTCAAGGACACTGTAGCAAGGAGACAGGCCATGCTGAGGGACAAGCAAAATGATTTGGTCATATTCTTTGGGTTAGGGATTTTGCATATTATTTCATAAGAATGAAATAATTACTGTTATTGTTATTCCCATTATTGTCAGCCCTTTGACTAGGGAAATCAAGGCCAGAGGAATTGGTCTAGCCCACTAAGCCTCTCCAGGATCCCTTATCTCACCCTCCATATTGTTGTCACCCTTGAAAATCTCTGCAATGTTGTACAAATTTTTAAAATGTATGTATGACTTGATTTCACAAAAACATGAAAAGAAAGATCCTTTGGTGACTGTTAAGATTTGAGTGATAATAATGATCATAAGCCTTAACATTTCTTGAGTGTTTTTGTACATCTAACTTTTAGTTTCTGAGTAATTTGTGCCTATTATGTCATTTAATGCCTTCAATAATCTTGGAAGATGAAGGTGTTATTAATCTTGTCTTTCAGATGAGGAAAGTCAGGCCCAGAGAGGTGAATTTATTTGCCTAAGGTCAGGGCATGCCAGCATTAAGAATCTAGGCAAAGTAAGTTTTAAATATATTACTCTACTGCTCTTTCCCCCCTCCGTGGTTGTTGGTCTTTGAGAGGGAGCCATGTAGGTAGGGGCCAGGGTTAGAAACATCTATACTTAATCATCTCTTTCTGCTTCCTTGAGAGGGACTGTCTTATGTGAGTATGGATGAATTGGGAACTCTTAGGAGTCCTGCTAACATGTTCTTCTTTTAAGACCCACCCATGCTATGTCACAGCTTGGCAGTTTTCCTTTCCCTCTGTTTTCCTATTTAAATTTAGAGAATTTCTAGGGGTGGGTGTCCAACTGACAGGTTCACACTGACTATGGTGTCAGCTATTTGGAAAGATTTAACTCAGTGAAGATGCCCCTAGATAAAGGCATCTGTGGACTCAGAGATTGTAGGGAACTACTCAGACCACTTCAAAGCTTAGGGCCATGTGAGAACACCTGGTTATGGGACCCCACTTGTCTAGCATAAGTGCACAGTGGGGTAAATTTA
Source organism: Dinomys branickii (assembly GCA_004027595.1). NCBI lineage: Eukaryota > Metazoa > Chordata > Mammalia > Rodentia > Dinomyidae > Dinomys > Dinomys branickii. The sequence continues at coordinate 7,189 of PVLD010014067.1, read as the reverse complement.
ATGTAACCATGACTTAGCCCAGGTAAATATGCATGCACTGGTTAGGGCACTATGTAAGAATGTAAATATGAGAAAACAACCTGTATAAGAATTATACAATAAAGATGCAGTTTGTTCTTCCATTCTTTCTCTTACATTTTTGCACTCTTATGCTCTTCTCTGTTCCATGCTGCATACTTTTGTTGCTGTTGTCTTGCACATGTGCATTCTTTAAACTTGGGACCTCAAAATCTTCCTTGGGCCCACCAAATGGGCTGAAAGGGATCAAGCCATGATTGTGTAATGCACCAAGAGGGACTCAGAGGAGAATCTGATGTATGTGTTTGAAAATATAGTGCCAGAAATCTCACATTCATCTCCAGCCAAGAGATGAATAGCTTTGGAGTTTTTGTGTACAGATTAGGATCATATTGCAAGGGTACACCATTGCCAAGAAAGTCAGGCTGTACAAAAGGCTTCCAGTGCATGGGGAGGAAGACCACAGGTGTTATGGATCCCTGTGGTGCTCAACTGTTCTCTCCCCCTGCTGTTCCCTCACTGATAAAGAAGAGCGGGATGACTCATACAGCTGAGGACTAACAGAGTAGTGTGAGTGAACACTTTATATACATCTGGCAATGTTTGATTTAAGAGCGAACTGATACTGACATGAGGCTGTAAAACACAAGGTTAGTGTCCAGGAGGGAACTGGGGAGATACCTAAAAACTTAGAAGAGGTTGAGATGGAAATTTCACCCACTTCCATAATTCCTGCACTTCTTCTTCAGACAGTTAAGAAGGGGACCAGGATTAGTTTACAAAGTTGTTGGGACTTTCCTTTCACCTCTCTCCCCTCCAAGGATGCCAGGTCTTGCAGTTTAAGAGTTTCAGCAGGATGAAAATCCATCCCACTGGATGGGCAGGTAATACAACCTTTTCCCACAACAGCTTTCTTTCTTTGGGGTATTGCAGCTTAGCCATCCAGGTGCACAAAGTACGTAGAAGCAGGTGGGTAGGATTTCAAGCTTCAGCTGTTGGTTGGCTCTGATCCCTCCAGGTAGATAGTTACTGAAGCTGAGAAATTCAGAGCAGCCTCTATCAGGCAGCTTGTTGTAGCATAAACCACTGACTTTCTGGGCCACCACGTATCAAAAGTATAAAATGAGTTTTGGTGTGAAGTAGGAGGCTATATTGGACAGCAGGCCAATGGCTGGCTCAGCAAATCTTTCTGGTAACAAGAAAGCTATTTTTCAAAATTCACTCAAAAAGAACAAGTGGCTCCCATTACAGGTATCAAGCACTGTAATTGAATCACAGTCCCTAAGTGAACCTGCCGTTGCAGTGTCCCACACGGACCTGCTTGCTAGTCTGGGCAGGTATCTGCCCTGCAGACACAGCCACCTGGGAAGAAGCCTCACAAAGGAGCGGTGTGCAGGACCTGAGTTGACTTGCACTGAGTCTGCTTGTTGAATAATGATCAGAACCTGGCTCATGCAAGGAAGAAAGGGCACACTGGGAAGAATTCAGGTTTGGCAGTTCTGGAAGGTGGTGGTAGAATAACAGCTTCATTCAGCGTCCTGTACATACAGAGAACGTTGGCTATCGGTACAAATGTCAGTGGACCACAACTTCAGAGTCACAATAGTCACAGTGTGGTGACATAAAAAGCCCCAAATTGCAGAGAGGAGGCCTCCCTGGAAAAAGCGGCTGGCGAGAGACGTGAGGGTTTTGGATCTTCAGGGGCAATAAGATTCAGAAAAAGGAGTGACAATTTTATGCCTGGGAAATCTAGGAAGACTTGTGAATGAGGTAGGAATTAAAATATAGGTTTAGGATGAGTGGGGTTTAATCAGGAAGAGACCAGAAGAGGATTGTGGAGGAGGCAAGTAAGCAAGCAAGGCAGAAGGAAGGCCAGGGACAGGTTTTCTAGAACAATGAGTTACTTTTAGAGTGGAAGTGGATAAGACAGGAAAGGTTAACAGGGCCCATTTGTGAGTGTCATCATAAACGGAAGGCTGTGGGATTGAGGCTTTACTTGTTTTATAACGGGCATTCATTGAGTTTTCTAGCAGAGCATTAGCAAAATGAATTTGCATCTGTGAGCAGTGCAGACTGGGTGGGAGGATAGGACAAGTTGTTCACCTTACAAATATCAGCGAGAGCTCAGAGAGTGCCAGATGCCTGGAATGCAGATGGGAACCACGTCCAGAGGGATACGGTGAATTCTAAAAGAGATGAATCTAGCCAGTTTCACCACCTTGACTTTAAGAACAAACCAAAGGGAGGAGACATTCATGGATCCCTGTAGGCTAGGCATATGGAATGTAGACTGGAGCTAAGATGAAGAAAACAGGAATGAGACAAAGGAGGGTTCTGAGAAGTGATATTTCAGAAGATAGGGGCCAAAGGTTGGGCTTGAATGGAACATGGGAGGTCACCTGGGCGTAGGTGGGTGGAGGTGATGTTTCAGGTTGCTGAGAGGGACAGAATGAGTAAGAGTCACAGGGCTGCAGCAAGAGGAACTGGGAAGGAGACAGAAAGGCGAGGGATGGGACAGCCACAAGACCTCAGAACTCAGATCAGGAGTGGGAGGTCAGTGCTGACTGAGAGCCCAGTCCCAGGGCAGCTGCCACAGGTCCTCTGTTCTCCAGGCTGTGCTCAGGTTGATGGAGAGAATGTGCTTCTCATGGTCACTAGTTTTTTTCCCTACATGCGAAAGAGCATGAACTGGACACAATGAGGTCACTGGTAGTGGCCAGGGCAGCGCTGTATTTTCCCTGTCCTCAGAAGCTATGTTTTCTTTTGTCTTCAGTAACTGGTTCAGCTGCCTCCTGCTCTGGTGGCTCTATCCCAGTCCCTTCCCCTCACGCCTCCTTTCCATCTCACCATCTTGCCTCCAGTTCCCACCTCTGACTGCCACTCCATCTTCATCCACTCCTACCTCTTTCCAAACTGCTGCTCCTGTCTCACCTAATCTCTGATTCCCACCTGGTCCTTACCACTTACCCCCACCTTCCTCTTTACCTCCCCCAACTCTCGTCCTGCGCATCTTCTTTCTCTGATGGGACCTTTTGTTCTTCACCCAGCAGAAACTCCTGACCTTTCTATGGTAACGTATATGATTCTTATCCGACATCATTCTCATTTTTTCTCTTTTTGTCCACTTTCACTTTGAATGTAGAGTGGGGAAAGGAAAAATGCTCCCAAATTTGGAATCAAATGATCTGGGTATATTTTCAGATATCAACTTGTTGAGAGGAAAGGAGCTTCTCTTCTGTTCTCTGACATTTTCATTCCTGAGTTTGCTGAAATAAACTGACAATATGCAGATGAATAAAAGGAAAAGCATATGGATTTGTTTTATGTAAGGAAGGGGGCCGTCAGGAATGAAAAGTGGATCACCAATAACCCAATGAGATTTAGAAGCTTCAATGCCCGCTTCACAAGTTAATCAAGGGGAAGGGTAAGTGGTTCCTAGCAGAGATGGATGGGTTCAAATAACAGACAACAGCCTGAGCAAGGTGTTTCTGGGCCAAGTGGGGGTCAGCCATAGTCTTCTTTCCTGTAAGTTAGTCTTTGCTCACTTAATTGCTCTCTTTCCAGAAGGACTCTCCTTTATCTTACAAAGGAACTCCAAGTAAAGTCCTCCCGTGCTTCTGCAGAGACAGGGACACAAAATGGAGGAAAGCACATGATCAGAGAGGCCTTGAGGCTGCTTCTGTAGTTCAAAGTGTTTAGTGTGATGCAGCATACGCATTGGGGTTTCATTTTCTGGGCCTCAAAAACCTCTTATTGCCAAGATCTCTGAATCTTGGTTTTCTTACCTGAAAAAGAGGAGATAAGATTATTGACTGGGACAAAATGAGAAAATCTTGTGTGAATGACTAACCCATTGCGTATGGAAATGCTCACTCCATAATAATGACCTTTATTGCTTTTTCTCCTGTTAGAGTCCCACAGCTAGCAGGCGAGCATGCAAAAGACACATCACACTGGGTCAATCAATCCCCACTCCTGTCTCTAGCGGAAATGAAACATTTTCAAGACAGAGTCCTCTCTTCCTCTGCATTAGAGCACTGTGCATAGTGTCTACTAGTTCAGTGTTTGTTGAAAAAGTGAGAAATGTAGCTAGGAAAATGAGGGTGTGCCCATGTGACAGCTTATTGTGATTTTACCCTGTGCACCTTTGGAGAGGGAATAACTATGAGGACCCCCATTTTCTCCCCCAAAATGGACTTGGGACCTCTAGTCTATCTCCAGACAAGTTCTTGCCTTTATATTTTAGCAAAGTGTCAGAATGGTCTCAAGAACACTGGAGTGAGCTGTTATTTATAGACACAGGTGCCACTTCTGCACAACCTGTCAAAACTGGGCCTGAAAAGTTATCTGTGTATTTTCCTTAGTGACAAAAGCAACACATTCTAATCTACAGTGTATTACATCCCATCAGTGCAACAAATGGCTGTGACAGATGACTGACAGGTGTTTCCCTGACAGCCTCTGGCACAGAAATCTCCTTCAACCCACCCTCCCATGGGAGCTGGAGGAACAGTTGAATTAGAACTACCACCCCCCTCTGTCCTGTGTGACAATACACCATGAAGGATGTAATATCCAATTGACCTTTTGCTTATCTGTAAATGCAGAATGAGCTGCGTGGACCCTGATCCACCAAGGAACCATTACAGGGAGATTTATTTCGTTTTATTGCCCATAAAAATAAATTGCTCTTTACAAAGAGAGACAAAAAAATACCTTCTTTTTCTAATAAGATTATTATGAAAGGATGTTTTCTCTGAGCAAGCATAACTAGATAGTATGCTGTCAATGTTTCATCATACTGTGCTATATTCTCAGATTGGCTGGGGCTCAAGAGATGGCTCCAGAGGGCTAATCCTTCCCATTGTCTTGATTTTGCTGATACTGTGATGGGGTTGATGTTTTGTATGTGGGTGAACTTTTTCTTATCAATAGGCCTTGCTGTTTTCAATCCTGTACCAAGAGCAAAGGTGTGAAATCAGCTTAGACTAGGGAGAGTGTGATTACATAAAGGCACATAAACAGATGCTCATATTTAGAGGGCTGCATTCACTGCTGGTCCACCAAGGTATGAAGGTGCTCACTGCTGTGCTAAGAACACACACAGCCCCCTTAGCTTTAGTATTTGGCAGTTGTCCTGACTCAGTCTCTGTGACATTTGGCTTAGCTGACAACTAGTCAGAATAGCTGCACCAAATGCTCCACTATGCCTGCTTTGCTGCTAACTGTAGTAGTTCTTGCTTCTCCTGGGGGATGTGCTCCAGGATATTCTGAACCTATGCATCGTACTCAACCATATGTATAATCTTGTCTTTTCCTGTGCATACATTTCCATGACTAAGTTTGGTTTTTAAAATTGGGCATAGTATGACATTCACAAAAATAACTGATAAAAATGAAACAGTTCTAAAAATACCAAGTAATAAATGTTGCCTAAAAGTTATGGAATGTCTGTTTCTGGAATTTTCCAGGTAATGTTTTTGGACCACATCTAACTAGGGCAACTGATGCTATGAAGAGTGAGAACTCCATGGTGAATTCCTACCATCTTGTTTAGTGAAGCTCTGTATCATTTCTAATGTTTTTTTTTTTAACTTATTTTTTATTCTCTTTAATGGTTTGATCAATCTTTCATTCTTACATCTGGCAATCTGAGCGAGCAACTTTGTTGAACAATGTGTATTATAGCAACCACTGTTAATTCCTATCATTTTATTTTGAAATCCTGTATCATCTTTATTGTTTTTGTGTTGTCTTGTTTTTATCTGTGTTGTTATTTTCTTATCTTTTAAAATTCTCTTTAAAATAAAAAAAAGAGAAGAAAAGGCTTAGGGCAGGAGAGTTAAGAGTTAATATCTGCTCTGAATCAAGAAAGGGCAAATTGCTTGATAGAAAACCCCATCTTAGCTTTAACAAAAGGCTGCTGTCTACTGTTGAAAATGAAGAAGTTGAGGTTTGGGCATGTGGACAGGAAGGTCCAGCGCTAACAGCAGGGGTGGGAACCTTGTCCTTCTCCAGGTTTGGGGAGGACAGATCCCCAGGTAGTGAGCCATGTGATGGGGAAGCAAGGAGAGAAGGACAGAGTCTGTGCCACATGAGATGCTCTGGGTACCTAAGATAAAGGTGAAACAGGAGGGTCCTTGTGGAGAATACTTTAGATAGATTTTAGGTTCCAGGAGAAACAGTTTTTCTGTTGGATAGACTGTTTCCAGCAGAACCATAGCATTACCATTAATACAGGCTGGAAAAAGACAAGGAGCAAAACAATAAAAAATGGGTAGTTAGGGCTAGAATTGGCTGGATTGGCTGGATTTTTGATTATACAAAATGTATTTTTAAAATCTATTCAGTTTTTTTTCTTAAATTAATGAAACATGGTAAATTAGTTTCCTGAAATATTATTGATAGAAAATTATTAAAATATTCTGTCTTGGTATTAAAAAGACATCCCTTTATATGCAGTTATGTTCCTTTTTTCTTCTTCATTTGAGGTGTGTGCGTGCATGTGCAGAATTCTTTTATTTATTTATTTATTATTATTTTTTAAATTTTATTTTAAAGACAAAAGAATGGAGACATATGATCCAGAAAAGCCATAAACAATACAGAAAATACAAAGTTATACAGAATATAGTAGGGAATTAGAACTGGATGTTGTATTACATAGTTATCTTCACATTAGTTAACACAAAAACATTAAAGGAAATACCAAATTATAGATAAGATAGTAGGGAATTTGCACTGGATGCTGTATAATACAAAGTTATCTTTATTTCTGCTAATACAAAAACGACTGAGGAAATACAGAATTATAGAGAACATAGAAGGGAATTAGCTCTGGATGCTGTCCTACGTAATGTTACCTTCATCTTTGTTACTCAGGTTACACAGATGATGGCCCTTTTGATCAGTTCGTTTTTTCTCCTCCCTCATCTCCGTTGCCCTACCACTCAATCAGTTATCTTCCCTGTGATAACTGTACTCCTGGGTTTATCTATATCCTTGGACTCTCACCTTGGGAAGAGATATAGCTGCCTCAGACTATACTATAACATACAGGGGTGTATACAAACTGCCATGGTTGGAGGTGGGAGAGCACATATGCTCACAGCGGACCGCCCGGCTCCACCCTGTCGTCGTGCTATGGGTGGGGGCGGGTCCAGACCATGTG
>PVLD010014066.1:0-53690 GCA_004027595.1 Dinomys branickii | reverse complement strand
GTATATATGAATATGCATATATGCAGGAGGGCTAACATGGTTCTACTATTGTATTATATCACTTAATGCTAAGCAATAATCGATGACGGGTTATTTGATCAATCTTGTATGTCTGTATGTGTTGTCCTGAACACACACTTCGAAGATATCAATATGTAAAGCAGCAACTATTGGTGTTTTTTTTGTTATTGTTGTTGTTTTTGCTGTTGTTGATGTTTGCCTGTTTTGTTTTTTGTCTTTGGATTTTTGGTTTTTGTGTTTTTTCTATTGTTGAAGGAATTGATTGTCTGACTAAATTTGCATGTCTGTATATGTGTTTATGTATGTACACTTCGAAGATATCAATGGATAAAGCAATGACCACTGTTGAGATCATATCACCTTGTCTATAGATTAGTTGTGATTGTACTACTTTTTATGCTAATTAGTGTCTGTTTGTCAATATGTTTTTGTACTTTTATTTTTTTAAAATAAAAAAAAATTTTTTGAGTCCAGCCTGGGCAATTTACCAACTTACAAAAACCTTTCTCAACAACAAATAATAATAAAATAAAAAGAGTTGTGTACATATTTCAGGGTGAAGATCCTGGGCTCAATCCCTGATACCACAGGAAAAAAAAAATTCTTGAGCATTTTCCTTCACAGCAGCAATTTATTTTTCTATCTGCCCATATATTTGGGATAGAACCAAAGATTTCTCAGTAAAATCATTCCGGAAATATTTTAATATAGGTCTTCAACAAAACAGCGAGTGGTACTGTATTTTATCATGGGTAAATTCTTACCTTTGGAATATTTTAGTTAACACAGTTTGCTTTAGGAGGGTTGTCATGACAAAATTCATTTTCTTCCAAATCTAGAAGGTATAAGTACAAGATTAAAATGTTGGAAGATCTGTTGTCACCGGAGACCTTTCTCTTTGGCTTGTAGAGTTCTGCGCTCCCAAAATGTCTAACTATGCATGTTCCTCTGTACATTCTTCATGTCTCTGCATATGGCAAAATTTTCTCCTTTTATGATAAGAAAATCAAACTGGATGAAGGAAAACTTTGTCAGAACTATTTTAATTTAATAACTTTACTATAACACCTCTCAAAATAGCCTAACATCCAGAGGTTTTTGGAATTAGGGCTTCAGTATATATTAAGTACTTTGGCAAAAAAAAAAAAAAAAAAGAAAAATATTGCAAGCTGTACCTGATCTAGCTTTGTTGCTTATTGTAATTGCAACTAGCGTATCTCCTGAGAAAATACTACACAGGCTAGACAGCTTTCAAAGTGTGAAATGAAAATATCTATTGAGTTGCTCAGCTTTCTTTAACAAATGTGATGTGTGAAGGAAGTAAAGATAGCTGAAGCCAGGCCTCTGCAAGGCTGAGACAGGAGGATCAAATATTTGAAGCAATCCTTGGAAATTTAGTAACTTATTGATAGCCACTGTGAAAAGTAGGAAATAAAAAGTGTTAGAGATATAACACAGTGTGAAGTTCCTAGGTTCAATTCCATGTACCAATAAATAGATGCAGATAGAGAGAGGAAGGAAGGAAGGAAGGAAGGAAGGAAGGAAGGAAGGAAGGAAGGAAGGAAGAAAGAAAGAAAGAAAGAAAGAAAGAAAGAAAGAAAGAAAGAAAGAAAGAAAGAAAGAAAGAAAAAATATTTGAGAACTCATATGGTAAATCTAGGTTAGACACATTAAAAATTTTCAAAAATATAAGGGCACTCTCAGATTTTTCTATGGCTCTTTCATATTTTTATTGGGTCCTTGAAATTAATAGTAAAATTTGATATTGAATAGGAAATATTATTTATCTGTGTTTTAATGAAAAGCTACCTTTGTGTTATTTAATGAATGAAGTTGTGAAAGAGGATATATTTCTCTACTTTAGTTTTTATGTTCACACACAGTCTTTCTGTTTTTGTAAAAGCTTTAGAATCATAAGAACTAATGTTTTAATAGTAAACTGTACCAGGAGACTATTAGTTATATTATTTTACCGTCTTTTTAATCAACTTATCATCATGAATTAATCCAGTTCTTTGCATTCAAAGAAATATTGGATGGTGTTCAGGAATGGAAGCCAAAGTAACTGGTGTTAGAGGAAGTATTAACAAAGATATTCTTGAAAAATATAAAGCAAGGAAAATGATAGTTGTGAGAATTAAAGCGAATCTCAAGAATAAATATGAGGTGCAAAAAATAGCCCATTATTCACCAACCGCGTGGCAAGCTCAAGGTGCTGAGTTCAATTTCCGGTACCACAAATAGGAAAAAATGGAAATCATTGACTTAGACAATTATTTTACTTCACTAAAAAGCAAACTTGGAATTATACACATCCTATACATCAACTATTTTTCTCATTTATTTAGAACTAGTTTGCACAAAGAAAGAACAAACAATAATATTTAATATAAGCATAATTAAGAATGGTCTTCCCATAATTTTCTGTACCATCAGAAAATAATCTGAACACAAATCCACAGAGAGTTAAAGGGAAGGAATGTGAAGGACTAGAGTACAGCAGCCCACGAGATTCATTAATTATAAATTTAGACAGTTAAAAGAAAATACTGCTCTTATTCATCTATTCACTAGTGTTATTTCAAGAACAGAATTCACCAGGATCAAATTTAAAAAGAAAAAACCAGACAACTTGTATAGAGCAGTTTTTCAGTAAAATTATGGGATTTTAAAATAGAGGAATATGATATAATCCAACAAATGAAAAGGCCATTTATAATGTAATAGTTCCTTTACTTCAATTTTTGTTCCTTTAGGTGTATGTTACTCTTTGTATACATTGTGAAGCAGAAGGGTGGGTATGAGAATTTTTAATCTTCATTTACTGCTGTGCATTTCCTTTTCAGCACTGATTTATCTGTGTTCAAATTTTAATGTTATCTTTTAATTTTCATCTCACATTAATACAGTTTAAAAATTATTTTGTGACTTCTTTGATCCATAGATTACTTAGAAGTGCACAATCTAATTTTCAGGTATTTGCAGATTTCCAACATCATCTTTCTGTTTTTTGTTTATAGAATTATTTCATTTTAACGAGTATTCTTTGCATGATTTCCTGCTTTAAAAAGAAATTAGAGGTATGCTTTTCGATTAGTGGTACCAATAGTTGGGAAAACTCATGTAGAGAAGAAAAATCTGTTTTATTTGGTAATATTTTGCTTATTTCATTTGTCTTCGCTCATGGTATTTCTAAGTTTTTAAATTCACTGTTTCAGTTTTTTTTGAAAATTCTTTTACTCATTCCTTGAAACCAGATTTCCTGAGGACAATTTCTCTTAGTTTTCAGTGATGCAAGAATAACTTGATTTCTCTTCCACTCTGGAAAGTATATTCACCACATACAGGATCCTTGATGAATCATTTTCCTTTGAGTACTTCCTTTGAGTACTTTAAAAATTCAGGTCCTCTTTACATTCAGAAAGAATGTATGTTTTTCTCTTCTAGAACAGAACATTCTATAAACTCAAATAGGAAAATTTGTAATGTACACGTTGTATATTCATATTTGTCTCCTCTGTACGTATTACATCTATTACTGCTATGGTTTCAATTTGATCCCAAGATTCATAGCTTTTGAAACTTAATCTTTAGACTCAGATGATTAAGGAGAGATAATTAAATTAGACGAAGCCATAAGGATGATGCGATTGTGATGGCGTTAGTGGTTTTGCAGGAAGAAGCAATCCAGATTGGCATTCTTCTCCGCCTCACCGCAGAAGGCACTCTGTAATGCATTATGTATGCACAGCTGCAGTGGGAAGGCCCTTATCAGAACACTCAGCCTTTGCAATGATGAACAGATAAACCTCTGCTCCTTAGAAATTAGCTAGGCTCAAGTAGTTTTAGTTTAGGCAACAAACTAAAATGTCTGTTGAAATCTAACCTCTTATTGTGAATTTACTTGCTTCTGCTTTCAACCTCTTAGATTTTGCTTGATGTGTTTCAAAGTTCCTTTGTAAGATTTACGCACAATTTAGATTACGTCATCTCGGTGAAACAAACTCTCTGTTGTTAAAATGTATCCGTCTTAAACTCAGGTAGCATATTTTATTTTGAAGTCTGCTTTGTTTGATATTGAATAGTCTCATCATATTTTTATGAATTAGCATTTCAAAGCATAGTTGTTTTAACTGCAGCTTTTAGAAATTAACAGAATATTGTTTAACATAGACACATTTTATAGCTATGGTGAGATTTTTCAAGTTAGTTAACAGATGACCCTTGGTTCTTTATTTAACCTCTCAATGTACTTTATCTTGAGTTTGAAAAGCATTTAAAATTAATAAAGGAGAGATGGGAAAGGCACACAGAAGAAGGGAAATTATTAAAATGTGATATGCATGTGTACTGTTTCCCCAGTATGAATATGATTATTGTGCATTAGATATATAAACTAATAGAATGAGAAAATATAAAATTAATTTAATTTGATTATATTTGCGTTAAATACATATTTCTGTCTTTTTTTTCTTTTGTGTTATCTGCTCTATTTTGTCTTTTTCTGGTTTCCAAGAGATTATTTTAAAACCTCATTTTATTTTCTGTATTGGCTGAATCCCTTTGTCTATATTGGCTTTTGTGACAGAGCAATGAGCGTTGGACAAAAAGAAAAACGAATTGTGCTGTCATTTTTGCCATTAATTGATGTTTAATTCAGGAAACCATGTGTCATTTTTGACCTACTTACCCAACTGTAGTATTAAATAGTTTTAGTTACTTAATTTTCCACTCCTATAATTCTGTTTTACTGCCTATATATAAACCATTGTAATATACTTTGATAATAAGCTTACTTTAAGTACAGCTCCCCCATTTTAATTGAATGATTAATTACAAATAAATGAGTTAAAAATCAACTACCTTTGAGACTCTCACCATCATTATTTTTCCAAGTAATGTGACTATATACACACAAAAGTTGCAATGGAAATTTAGACCTCTTAAAATTCTTACAAACACATTTTGATAACATTTATTTTAATTTCTTTTCTAATGATTTATAGCCAGTGCATCTCATTTTTACATTTCTACAAGAATAAAGGATAATATATTGCTGTTAAAAGCACAGAGGTAAAGAAGTAAAATTTTGACTTGATAATTAGTTTTACTGTCTCCTACTTTTCCTTCCTTTCATAAGGGAGTAAAATAAATATTTAAATACTCAAAGGGGAAAAAGGGGGGGCAAAGGGGAAGGGGAGACAGAGAAGAGGGAGAAATAAAGAAAGAAAAGCAATGGGGTCATTCCATCAATTTAATCAGTACAGGAGTCCTTGAATATACTGTAAAAAGCTACCAAACATTGTCTTTAAGCAGTAAAACTTTCAAAGCAAGAATGAAAAGATTTTCTTTCAAAAAGGTTATTTTAAATAAAGCATAACTCTGTACTAGTAATGCTTTTTCCAAAATACTTATAGACTATAAGTTGAGGCTTATGAAGGATTATACCTAACATTACACTAGTGAGTTTTATTTTTTTTAGAAACGACTATGAAGAATGTTGTTATTATTACTCATTCCTGCTCTTAAGGAATGGTGTGTGTTTATGCCTTTGTACGGAGTATCACTCAGCGCTTCAATAAGCACATCCTGCTTTTTCTACTAGACCACGTTGCATAAACGTCTCTGAAGCATGCAAGTGACTATTATTTTAAAACTTTTCTTCCTCTTGAGTAAGCATTTGGATGCTACAAAAAATTTCTTTGAATTTGAATATATTTTCTTATTACTAAAATTCTATGTGTTTTGTATATTTATGATATTAAAATAATTTTAAAAACTGCTCCAATTAGGAGAGAAGAACCAAAAGGTAATTAGAGTAGGACAAGAGTATAAAGAATTGATAACTATAATCCAGAGTTATTGCAATATTGCAGTGAAGGACAGGCAAAGATAAATCTAAAGAACACAGTTTTAATAGGTATAGTGGGTTTTAAATGAAGCACATAAAGGAAAATGTCTCTAAATCATAGATCTATGCTATGTTAGAGATAGCCTCAGTAATTGATCATTAAGTAACTGAGAAGTGTTTTTTGTATTACATAATAGAACTTGCTATTTATTATTTCCTTTCCAACATTATACATCATTTATTATCATTCATGATGAAGATGAGGATTGAAGCACTGCTTTTATGCTATCCTCAAGCAAAATAGGAATAATATTCTCTCCTTTGCTAAAATGTAGTTAATATATTTTTGTTGTCATAATTTAATGGATATACTACTTATTAACATAAAAATGAGCAAATTCTTGTTTTAAACTATCTTTCCCATTCCTGAACAAGTGGTGCACTTTTTGGAGCTAGTTATTAATTGATTGGTCTAAGTAAGTTTTCTTGGATCTCAATCAGATTAGCTTTCTGATAAATTCTTTGAGTGCATTTCATCTTAACAATTTTTTCTGAAGCTATTTATTTTTTTCCTTGAACTCATCACTGCTACGTGACTGTCAATTTTCTCTCAGCAGTGTTTAAAATTCTCCTTTGCAATTTAGAAAAGAAGCTAGGATCCGCTTATTGCACCATCCTCTTATCTGTGTAGACCTAGTTTAGAGGGAGCAAATGAGGGGCATGAATATCTAAGCATATCTAATGAACATGGGACAGTTTTGCTAGATGTTATTGTTGTCCAGTGACACTGAAGTGCTGGGTTCAGGCCAGCAAAACTTAGGAGATGAATGAAAAACGTGAAGGACAGAAAATATCTTTGACGGGGCTCAGGGAACCCCGCGAAAGTGGAGCCCCACAAGTTACTCAAACTCCCAGATTTACTGAGGAACAACAAAGGCATCACATTTTACCAAGTGTGGATATTTTTACCACAGAAGGCAGTAAGCCATGGTGGCAACTCAGCTGAATAGCTAACTTTTATCTTCTAGGAAACTTCCTTGTTTTCCCCATAAATTCCATCTCTACTCGAGCTGCCAAAACAGTCCATCTTCGAGATTTCCCCACTCCTGGGAGCTGGCAGTGTTCTGCCCCCAGAATCAGCATAAGCAGACACTGACATACCAGGTAGCACAAGGAATTCCCATCTTCCCTTGTTTCTTTCCTCAGTTGCTTAGTGAGACAGACTAGGTGGTGGTTTTGGCTTCCTAATGTCTTCATTTCAATTTCACACACCAGACGAAGGAGAAAAAGAGCAGTTAGTAAGAGGACAGCCATGACCGTCACTCCTCACAAGCCCCTCCAGTCTAGTTTAGGAGACCCAGCCAGCCAAGTCTGCACTTAAGGGTATTCTTAAAATTATTAAACAGCATTATAATTTAGATATACATAATGATCACATCCATCACAGGGAATCTGTAGCTGTACATAATATATCTTGATTCTTCTTTTTTTCCCCATTCGCCTCCCCTTCCTTCAACCTTTTCCCCCTCCATATAAATGAGTATTTCTAAAGCTTTGTTTCCTTTCTATCTTTCTTTTCTCATTTTTTTTCCTTTTCCTTTCTTATACTACTTTGTCTGGTCCAACTGCTCTTGGGCAGCGAGGACAGTTTGTTGGATTTCATCCTGTAGGTTCTGTACATAAAAAGGAATATCCTTGATGGGCCCTTCTACATGTTTTTGAACTCATTTCCTAATTATGTTGAATTTCATTCCACAGATGGGATGTGACACATACATGTTTATAATACCAATCACAGGCAGGTGAATATAATATATATATATATATATATATATATATATATATACACAGACACACATACACATATACATGTATATATTTAAGGTTTTGGGGATTTCACAAGGTAAATAATATAATACAGGACACATATTTCATGAGATTATTTATCTTTTTTAATGTTTTTATTTTTTAAAAAATAAAAGCACAAAAACATATTAACACACAGACACAAATTAGCATAAAAAATAGTACAATCAAAACTGATCTACAGACAAGATGACATGGGCTCAACAGTGGTTGTTGCTTTCCCTATTGATATCTTCGAAGTGTATATATATGAATCCAGATACAGACATGCAAAATTGGTCAGACAATCAATCCTCTCACCAACAGAAACACACACGCACACAAAAAACCAAAGGCAAATAAAAAAAAAACCCACCAATAATTGCTGCTTTGCATATTGATATCTTCAAACCAATTCACTGGTTCTCAGAAAGGAGGGTCTCAGAAATGAATGCCCTGTATAGAGCTGCTTGCACCATTGGAAGATATCCCAATATTACCACATAGCTGACATCATCACGCATGACCAGGAGGTAGGTTTTGGGGGTCTCTTGTTCACTGAAGGACTTATCAAATCATTAAATCATTCTTTTCAGGCTCCCCAAGTCATCTTGGAACCAAAAGCAGGAAAGAGGTGGGTCTTTCTTCTCTTCCAAGTAGAAGCTCTGGGTCTCGGGAACTGGGTTCTCTACAAAGCCATGGTAAGCCTGCATTCACCATGCTGGTAACCACATCTGTTCTTTCCATAGCAATGCACAAACGAACCCGGCACCCCTTGTTATTTGAGAAACAGCGCCCTCCCAAAGCCTTGAGATAACATCTTTCCTTAGAACTAGTGGGTGGTGTGTGTGTGTGTGTGTGTGTGTGTGTGTGTGTGTGTGTGCATATGTGTGTGTGCTTAGAAGTCCAATATCATCTAGTGGGATGTGAACTTGATCATTAAAAGTGAATAAATGAAGACTAATCAGAGCTTTACACGTCTCACTTTTAGGATTGTTGCCATACCCTCTTTTATCCTACCTCATTTTGGTTTCTGTAGCATATTTTTAAGGTTCTCTGAGTTCTTTCCACATGGGCTTTTCGGAGGGATTTTAAGGGATACCTACTGAGCAGGAAATATCCTATTGCTTGCAAAAAGTCTGAAAATGAAAATCTTAGCCCACTGATAAGCTCTTGCACTTTTTATATACTACTCCTTTAATTACTTCTAAGGTTGTTCATTCTGAACCCATTCCTCAGGCTCACTGTATTTGCTGATGGCTCTACCTGCACTACAAAGGCAGTTATGGTGCCAGGTTCACAGGCAAGGATTCCTTTTTAGTCAGAAGGTACAACTGGTTGCTAAGCAACTTGCAAGCAAAGCAACTAAGGCAAAGGCAAACAACGTGAGAAGGAGTTTTTCTCTTCTCTCTAGTTGCATGTATGATTCATGAATAAATAGCAAGAGATACATTACATATAATAGCAGGCCAAAACAAAGGGCATGATTAATTAATCAAAAAACCAGCATCCCCTACCTTCTGGCATCAGGAGCATTATTGTACAATATTTTGGTCTTCACTTTTGTTAAAACAAAATCCTTGTGAAGGACATGCCAGTTCCAGTGCAAAAGTCCACGAGAGAGATGAGTTGCATCAAAAGCAGAAAACATAACCAGAGCATCAGCCACTTCATTCTCTTTAGTAATGGATGCAGAGGATCCAGAATGGAAACAGAATATGAGAGTGTGCTCAGACTAATTTTTGTAATTGCATGTAAAGTAAAAGCTAATCTGGAATAATAGGTTTTGACATAGGTGATCTCAATAATTTTAAAATAATATAGAGCATTCTGAAAATTAAAGACTACAGGTAAAGGTTTCTGAGGAGAAGTTTGTAATGCAAATGTGACTGCACTCAATTCGGCCTTCTGGCTGAAAAAGAATCCCCTCCAGTGAACCTGACGCCATAACTGCCTTTTAGTGCAGCTGAAGAGCACAGTAAACAGTGTGAGCCTGTGGAATGGGTTCAGAGTGAACAGCCTTAGAAATAAGAAAAGGAGTAGTATTTAAAAAATGTAAGACCTTATGAGTAGGTTAAGATCCAGGGATCTCTCCTATGAATTCAGCTAGCACGTAGAGTATTGACATAGACTGTGGACGCAAAGTTTCAAATTCAGCTTGAGGAATGGGAGTCTGAATAACCTGAGGAGCTTAGCTCTCTTTTTACCATGACGGTAAGAGAAACTGTGCGGTTAGCATTAGATGTGGTGTATTAATGGCCTCTATGGTTTAAAAAGAGCCACTCTATTTTTTTTTTTTCCGGTACCAGGGGTTGAACTCAGGACCTTGTGCTTGCCAGGCAGGCGCTTATTCCACTGAGCTATATCCCCAGCCCCCAAAAAGAGCCACTCAAAATATTTAACATGAGAATTGATTGTCCAATAAGTCCAATAGGTAAGCAGGAAGTGTGAAAAATAATAGATGAATAGGAAATTGTGGCTCTGTGCAGTCTAGTTGATGATGATGTATAGTTTGTTCCACTAGCTGTAACTCCTTTTCAGACTCTGGGGTTAACGTATAAGGACAGGAAAAATCAGAATCATGCTGGAAAATACTAAACAGATGTGTCAATTTATAAGTAGAAATCCCTAAATTGGACAAAGCTAATAAATATAATCTAACATATTTAAAAATCATTTAAAGTAGTCAGTTGGTCCCTCCTACTAGAGGGATTGTTGGACTTGATAATATGCTCTGTAAACATGTAACCCATGGTTGGGGATATTGTTCAGTGGCACAAGTACCTGCCTGGCAAGAACAAGGTCTTGAGTTCAATTCCCACTATATAAAAAATGTACCCCATGTGATTCCAGGTGGAACTTTTTGTTTGTTTTGGTTTTAGTTTGTTTTGTTTTCTATTTTACCAGGTGCTACAATCACCTTGAAACTTTGGACTTGTTCTAGTAGTTGATGATATAGCTTTAAAAGGTCCAGGGGCATCTGTAATAGTCAATAACAGATCATCCATTTAGTGAAAAGTAACTGCTTAAGGTCTGACTGCTGTTAATGTCTGAGCCACAGGTTTGATCTGTAGTAGGACTGTTAAGCATCCCCTGGGGGAATACTTTCCAATGAAATCTCTGGGCTGGACTTGAGTTGTTGATGGAAAGGTGAACCCAAACCTTTCAGTCTCCAGGGACCAAAGGAATGGTAAGGAAACAATCTTTTAGCTTAATCACTATCAATGGCCAATCTTAGCAAATCATAGATGGGGAGAGAACCCTAGGCTGTAAAATCCCCACAGGTTGAATGAATGTATTGATTCATGGAAGCCAAGCAATAGTCTCCATTTCCTGATATTTTTGGTATGACGAAAATAGGGGAGTTCCAAAGACCTTAGGAAGTTTTTATATCCCTGTTGCAACTGCTCCTGTGCTAAGCAGTGAACTTGATGCAATTTCTCGCCTTTTATGGCATCTGCTGAACCAGCACTGGCTCTTGCATCATTCAGGTAAATAAAAGCACTGTTATAATAGGTCTCTGCTACAAAGATTAATAGGTATATCAACAATATATGGTTGGATGAGTGTTATCATTCCCTCTGGGTGAGTTACAGAAAGAGTAGCACTGCTCTGGAGCATGAAAGACTGAGTTCCAATGTCTACCAACACAGAAAAGGTTCTTTTCCCAGGCCAAGTTTCTGGCAATTGTCTTTTTTCTATAGTAGTAGCATTTGCTTCTATGTCCAACAATACACAGGTTTTATTTCAAGGTTATATTTAATGGTTTTATTTTCTTATCTGAACAGTCAAAGTAAGTTGAAAGTTTATGAAGGGCTTGGTTTTATAGATACCCCCAACTCTGTGGTTACCAATCCCTTATCTCCTTTTGTCTTTTCCTTAGACCAAGGAACCCATTATAGGAGGAGGAGAAGTTGAACAATTTTCACTCCAGGAGCAAAAATTTGGACTCCCTTTACCTGCATTAATATCATAATTTTCTCTTGATAACCTTTGCCTATAATGCTTGAAATCACCATGATCCGTTAAGCCTCTAGTCCAGAGCTACCAAAAATGAGTCCTATGTCTTGGTTGGAAGGGATCCAAAGACTCCCATATGGACCTTTTGAGGGATCTCTCCTTCTCACAGCTTAACTTTTATTTTATTGAGCAAATCCAATGCAATGCTTCCCTCAGCATCAGTAGGGAGGGAATGAATGTTTGTGGAGGGGCAAAGGCTTAATATCTGACTGAATAACCTCCTAATTCTATTCTTCTGATTAACCAGCACCAGGTCAGTGCAGACAAATCCTGATGTGGCCAGGCTGGCCAGCAGTAGCCTTTTCCCTGGTCCTTGATCCTTCCTCAGATTTCCTCCAACTCTTTCCCATGTTTTTAGCTCTGAAGTACCAAGGTTGGGAAGCCAAGAATTATATTCCAGCACAAGCTCTAAAAGGTTAGCAAACTGTTCTTTGGTGACCAAAGCATCAGCTGTCTTCAACAGCTGCTGGAAAACTTTGATATAACACTCTGCTCTGTCCTTAATGACTGCCCCATTGTGACATTACTGAATAATTGCTAAAGGTGTCACATGTCCATATCAATGATCCACTTATGCAGCTCTCCCCCAGTTTCACTTTCCTTTGGCTTCCTTGACTGTTCTGACAGCAGCTTCAGGTCTTTGTTTGAACACCACTTGCCAAGTGTGGGCCAACAATTTCTGTTAGAGGGCTGAATGAAAAACATGAGAGACACACTGTCTTTGAGGAGGCAAAGGGGACCCCACCAAAATGGAACCCACCAAGTGACTCAAGCTCTCAGATTTACCTGAGTGCAGATATTTGTTTTAGGTATCAAGGCAGGCAAGCAAGGTCTAGTGACAATTTGACTGAATAATTAACTTTTATCTGATTGTTTCCTAGGGAATTTTCTTGTTTTCCCCATAAAGTCCATTTCTGCTCAAGTCGGCAAAGCATCCTTTCTTCAAGATGTTTTCGCTCCTACGAGTCAGCAGTGCTCTGCCCTCAGAGGCAACCTAAGCAGGCATTGACCCATTGGGTGTTGTAAAGAACTCTACCCTGAAGTCTTGTGAAAAGAGCCATATATCCATAAAACCAGACTACATTTCATTGCAGCTAACTTTGGACAGCTCTTCCCCAGGATTCTTGAGAATTGCAATGACTTCTTGCTCAAACAGTTCTTTAGAACCATTTAAGTTGGTGATTCAGGCTCAGATATTAGTGATACTTTTCCTTTACCATCACTCCTCAATGAGTATGCATAGATGTGCTATCTTCCAACTCCTTCTATTCAAACACTTCTTTCTTAGAACACCTAGAATGCTTTCTTCTGCCTTGGTCAAATTCTTATGTCATATTAGATGAAAACTCTTTACATTCCATTTGGAACATACTGCATTCTAGTTCAGATTTCCAACACAAATGACAGGAATTCTATCACTACAATCTTGGAAATACATTTTCATCTCTTAAGTTTTGACTCTTTCTCCGCTGATTTATATATTTGAGAACCTCATCTCCCTTTGGAATGCTAATGTATTTGTTGTGATATATCACCTAGACTCCTCCTGGAAATAAATGAGTAGGAGATACCAGCTTTTTCTCTCTTTTTTTTTACTATCTGCAAACCACAAAAGAAATTCATTCTACCTTTATATTGATAAATAAATTAAATATGAAACATATGTAGAAAACTTTGTGCTGTATTGAGTAGTGCTCTTTGTATATTTAATATTTTTGTTGTTTTTTTAGTTTTAAAAGTATTTCTAGAAATTTATTCTTGTTTATAATTCTGAAATTGCATGATATGTCTTAATGCATGTCACTTCTGCTAAGTATGTATATTCAGTAAATTTTTCTAATTTTTAATGTATATTTCTGAGATTCAGGGAATTTATAGAGTTATATTATGAT
The DNA here is from genome assembly GCA_004027595.1 of Dinomys branickii. Classification (NCBI taxonomy): domain Eukaryota; kingdom Metazoa; phylum Chordata; class Mammalia; order Rodentia; family Dinomyidae; genus Dinomys; species Dinomys branickii. Next base: position 40,061 of record PVLD010014066.1, on the reverse strand, counting down.
ATGATACCTACAATCCACAGATGAATTACTTCATTCATCTCATCATTCCCCATAGTTATGACTTTTCTAAAATTTCATGAATATACTGACTTATGTGTCTTGCATGTTTGTTGCTAACTAGCATTATATTATATGGACATGTAATAATTTGCTTATATTATGGCTTATACAGTATCTAGATATCCCTCAATCCTCATGCACTCATAGGTTGGTGTTATGGTTGATACATGTGTCAACTTGGAGAGTCTAGAGGTTTGGCTGAGTGACTCAGCAGGAAGCCAGGGTATTTAATTTGTATATACCCTGAGCCTGTGGAAGAGGAGGGCATGGAAGTTATGTGAGTGCTACACAACCCCTGGATGGGAGTAGCCTGTTTACAATGTAAGGGCAGTAGAAAGAGGCTGCTTGCCTGCCAGTCCCCACTTTTTCTGGTTGTTTTTGCTGTGCTCTGCTGCTGTGAATGTTTGCCCTTTGCCATGTGCCATTCTGCCTCAGAACCAGCCAAGTTGGACTGAAACCTCCATAAACTGCAAGTTAAATAAATCTTTCCTTCCTTCATTTTGGGTGTTGGGGATTTTGTCTCAGCAACGTAACCAAGACAGTTGGGCTTTTCAGAGTTAGCTGGATCGAGGATGTATGAATGCAGGTTAAGGCTGCTTGAGTATGGATTAAAGGTGTTATAATTGTGTTAGTCTGCTGATTGGCTAGCATAATTCTGGCTGTGGATAATGAGAAGGTCCACCCTAGGTATGAAAGGCCCCCTTCCAAAAACTTGTAATTAGAATGGGGTAAAAGGGAAAGGTAGACTTGCTTGGCTGCTTTGTTGCCACCTGCCTGCTCTGTCATGAACTGGTTTTCCTCTGTGATGTCCGTCTGCCATACCACTCTACCTTAGAGACAAAGAGGAACAAAAACCTCTATACCCTGTCAGTAAGTCTTCCTTCTTTTAACCTATAGGTGTCCAGTTTTTTGTCTCAGCAACAAAAAAGTCAAAAAGATTTATATTCAGACTATAACTTTGGGTGGTTCTAGGTTTTTGTTGTAATTTGAGAGAAGTCAGCCATAAACATGTACAAATACATCCATGACTAGGCATCCTTTCCCCTTACTCACAATCAACCCTTAGGAAGATATGGATGTTTTAAAATGAAATAATTCTGTTTTCTAATATGCTGATGTAATAATTCAATTGCACTCTAGTGCTGACACGCAAAGGACTTCATAATTTGGAAATATATACCCTTTGTTTCCCTGATTTGTTTATATACAGACTTTGTTCACTTCCATTCAATTGAGTTTCAAAACTTCTATGTTGTTTCAGATTTTATAGCAATCTAAAAATCTATATTCCCCCTTAGTGTTAAGAAAGGAGTGAGAGCAAAGTTCTAATTCAAAGCATATGTCAAATTAACATTTTGCCTTTTTAGTGAAGAAGTTACTGACATTCTCTGAAGCACCAAAAATGAACATAATAAAGGAAAAATATGCTACTTTTCTCTTAATAATGAGATGAATATGTTAACATCAAAGTATATGTGTATACGTATTCACAAGCACTCAAACGTTTGCAAATAACATGCTTATCATATTTTATTGGATTTCTAAAATTCTAATTGTTGTTCTATAATGGTGTTTTCCTTTTTGATGTTTTGCTAAAGACATTTGCTTAAAATGTGAGTAAAATGGCTATGCTCCACTTCTTTAGAATGAATAAAAACAACTTAGCAGCAAAGCTATTTTCAAAGAAAAAAAAATACCAAACTTCAAAAACAATTAAATAGATTAAAGTATCTTCTTAAGAGATGTGCTTATTGAGAGCTCGGGGAGTGAAAGACAAAATTTCCATTAAAATGACTGAGAAATTGTGCATGAAATTTTCTACTTGCTTTGATGAACATTCTGTTCTTCCTATTGAATTTGGAGAAAGAGAATCATTCCATAGTTCAGAGTACCTAGGAATCTTGTCAAACAGCCATACTCTAATGTGAAGTGTAAACCTTTTATCAGTATTGAAGTTTAACCTGAAAAACAGGTGTATGTATTTTCCATTTCCATCCTATGTGTGTTCTTTCCTAAAGAAAAATGCTACATCTATTTCCATTTCTTAAATAACATTCTGTTTAGTCTTTTAATGTAAAATTTAATGCTCTATTTTTTCACGGAATTTAAGACTTTTTGATCCATTGAATTATTTGACTTCTTTGGTGAAAGGAGTCAGTTTTCTAGCACAAACTTATTTCCTGACAAGCAGTGTGCCAGATATTTGTTACAACAACTGTTTGAGTCCAACATATGGGTTTTGTTTCATGTACTTTTTTTTCTTCCTTAAGGAAAACGAAAACCTCCTGAGGCTACTAACGTTTATTGCACTGATAAATTCTTTTTGATATTTTGCTAATAGTTAAGCAAAAAAAAAAAATCAATTTACCCCAGGTCTGTAGGTGAAATTGATCAGCTTTGATAAAGAAAGATATAGTGTTTTGTATATAGAATCAAAATCATCTGCAGTGGCTACTGTTCACAACATGTCTAGTATCCCCTTGGCTGATTCCACTACCGGAAATTGGACAACATTCCAACCTAGGGTTCACTTCTGTTTCAGTGCTTGAAATGCTCGGCTTTTCCTCAGGCAACTTGGGAGAAGGCTTTCTCCGGTAATAAAAGGCTTTTTGGGATGGAGGGAAGTGAATGAGTTAAAGTCTCTAGGTGAAAACCTCATTTACCATACAGGTCTTCTTGCTGGACAGCTTGCTTGGCAGTGAGATCCACATAATCACTTGGGTTTAAGCCCCTGGCTACCTAATGTATCTGCGAACTGTTGCTCCATACTGTCTCTCTTGTGCCAGTCCTTCACTTGCATTTCTTTTGATTATGTGATAGGTAAGCGACTTGTATCCAGTTATAGTCTCAATATCTGCTTAGGGAAAATTCAGTTTAAAAACTCAAAGAAATATTTTAACATTATTATCCCCAAAACACAGATATAAAATATTAATAAAAGTAAAAATCTTTAAAATTTTTTTTTACCAAAAGTAAAAAAAAAAATCTTAAAACTAATGTGATTTCTGTAGCTAAAGAGATTTGTTTTTGTTCTTATTTCAATTTTCTAATTATTATTGTGTGATCATGTTGAAGACTATTAATTGAATGGCATTATGAAGGAATTTTGTGCCTCACTGAAAAGAATATGAGACATCCACCTTTGTAAAAATCTCACTTTATTATGCTGAACATCATAATTGGTCCCATGGTTAGATATTTTTTTTCTAGACCAAGGTTTTACTGGAGGTCTTTCTACGTTGTGGATCTGTTTCACTATCCATGCATTCAATATGGTCCATCCACATATACCAAATTAATTTCCTCAGCTTTATTTTTATTGAATTCTTCTACTAAATCTATGTGCATATAAACTTATGAAGCATATTGCATCTTTATAAACTTTTAAGTAACTAATAAAATATCACTATTCCCAGTCAGTAGAATTAAGATGACATATGTTCTCGAGTTTTCAAGTCAAATCCCAGTGTTCAAAGGCATGTGACTAATACACAATATTTATGAACATATTTTGGGTACCATTCTAAAGGTGTTTGTAATTACTACATTTGTAAGTAATTATTCAATGAAGACTGGATTTAATTCTTTAACACTATTATAGAAAGGAAAAACAATGTTCAGTCTTATTCTGTAACCCAGCAATTCTGTTACATATGTAATGGTCTCATGCAGAGATTTTGGTGTTGCAGTTGGTTTATTGATGATATTTAATGCATAAAATACTTTTATGCCTTCTGGCTAATGATATTTTATACGTATTTTTCAAATGCTTATTTTCAATCTAAATAGCCTGATGATTACAGTGCCTATTCATGGCTGTTGCTCTTTTCTTTCTGGATTTATATTTTACTGCTGAGTTTAAGAATTCTTTACATATTCTCTATATGAATTATTTGTCAGAGACACTGTAAATACTGTCCACTTCTCTCATAATTTAATATTTATGAGAGCTGTATCACTTTCTGTTCTACCTTTTCGTACAAAACACATATATTTTCTATCCTTCAGTTTGCTTGAAAGGTAAAACCACAGCTAATATCTCTTTGCATAGCCCTTCCCAAAAAGCGGTCATTGCCTAAAGACTCTTAAAAATGCATAACTGATGGAGTGGAGTGGTCAATAAACAACTCTATTAAAACAGACACTTTAACAACAAATCTCCTAAAAAGATTATTACATTATTTTCATACAAAATAGAATCATGAACTTTCTACGTATTAACATTTAAATTTTTTTATCTCTCCATTTGAACTCTCTTCTTTATCATGAATTAATCTCTTTAAATTTAGGGCTGGGGATATAGCTCAGTGGAATAAGTGCTTGCCTAGCAAGCGCAGGGTCCTGAGTTCGATCCCCAGTACTGCAAAAACAAATAAATAAATAAATAAAATAAAAATAAAAAAAATAAATTTAAATATTTGTTTGTTCTATAAATGTGACATTTCACCTTATAAAAGTTGGCATAACATTCATTAGCTTATTCTACTATGCATCCATTTAACTTTAATTCCATCTTGTTTTTAGCCTTGTTTGGAAGGTTAAGAATTGGGATTCTAGATGCATCCTCTAAATGTGCTATCAGCTGCTTTACCTTTTATTGCTTGGTGTCTAATATTTGGGTAGTGGTAGAAGTCCCAGTTGTGTTGGCTTTAAACTGCAAGCACTTTGCAAATGCACTGGGGATTTAATCGTTCACACCCAGTAAGAACTGTGATTGGAACCGCCAAGATTGCTTCACTACTCTCACTTCAAGAGGAGTCAGAAATCGAAGTTGCAAATAAACCATTTAAGTCACCATTTTAATATTTTCTTTATGTAGGCCTTTTCTTCTTGGGGTCTTATTGTTGTTCCTTGTCTTGTCCTTGTTTTTCTTATTCTTCTTTTCTCTCTCTCTCACTGTCAATTTAAAGATGTCCAATAAATGTACCATCTAAGCTTCTACTTCACAGATGAATCCCAAAGAACGTGTCTGAGAGAAATAAAGATTATGTACTTTTACCAGTGTCCAATTTGAGATTATTCTAGGCTTGAATCTTGATATAGGAAAAAGAAACTCCCAAACTGAAGATATGTGGGATGAGTTGTGCTCTCTAAAATAGAAGAATGAATTTCAGAAACAACAAAGGTTAAGAGCAAAATATATTTACTGAAGGAAAGAAAGCTTCTGTTAAGGAGAGGAACAGAGGGGGCCCAGTGGGTTGCCAAGGATGTCTACATTTGGGAGGTAACACTGAAAAAGATAGTTTAGGGTAAATATAAATGCCAGAGTTCTTCCCAGGGATTTGCCCTTCCCAGGGATTTTATAGAGCAAAACCAGGAGGTGAGGTGTGTCCCAAGTCTGGGAAATCAAAAAGTAGATATGAAGTGGGACAAAACTATGGTCATCCAGTAAGATCAGAAGTATAATTGTTCAGATAAAGTTGATTAAATTGGGATCAAATTAGGAAGTGAGTCAGGTAGGTGGTTGTGTTAGTGACTCTTCCTGGCTTTTGTAATGTGATTGCTACCCATTTAAAATATTAATCCCTGATGTCCACCCCTAGGCAGGTATGTGCACACATCTGTTAAATCTTTTGTCTTGACACCTGGCCCATAATGGAAGCGCCTGTCTCTCCATTTGTAAGGTATCCTGTCTTTTGCACTAGCTCCCTCGGGGACCTGGCCCTGTCAGAGTCCCTATAATATTTCTGTCTAATTAAGCTGCCTATAACAATGATGGCATCTTTTGTCATTTTTCTATATGTCTTCTCAGTCTCTTGTTGCAAGTTCAGTGCTGAGAGAACTCATTGCTTGTGTCAAGATTGTGTTCCCTTGTTACTTTCAATTTAATCATACACATGCTTAACTGAAGATTTAAAACAGTTATAGCAATGAAGAATTTATGCCCCTGAAAAGGAAAGGAACTCAAACTCTGTCATTTATATTTACCCAAAATTGTCTTTTTCAGTGTTACCTCCCAAATGTAGGCATTAATATTTCTATGAAATTTAGTTGTACTATATCAAGAATAGAATATAATTATTACACAAATACCTCACATAAGGTAATTTTTTGCAAGATACTGTCAAATATCCTTTTAGTGATGATGTGCAAATCAATAGTTTATTTTACATATTTCATACATAATTATATGGAGGTTCTTTTCTATTCCATTTCCTTAAGTTATTCAAGCATATGCTTAAACGTAATTCTTGTGATAATACAAGATAAAAATGAGAGCATAAATGTTTATGTTTTTGGCTCTATTAAATTTAAAAGTGAATTTTAAGGTTAGGTAAACCCTTAGACGCCCTCTTATCGCCTTACCCTCCAAGTCTGCTTTATATCTTCTTATTTCTGTTACTACATTTTAATGATTTTGGAGACTCAATTGTCAAATTTTGCCACATTATTGAGTCACTGATAAAGTTTTCAGTTATCATCACACCCAAGTCTTATCCTGCAATAATTATCTCTGACAACATGGAGGAAAGAAACAGTATTTGAAATATTTTCTTAGACTCTTCAGTTAGATACAAAGCACAGCACAGTGAGTGGCCATGATTTTCTATTTCTGCTCAGACATTCTTATTCCCCTCTGTTCAGGAATGCACTCACCCTCAGTACACAGTTACAGTTTCTGGTTAGCTGTTGATGCGTTTTTAGTTTACATATCCACCTTGAACTTTTGTCTTTAGTTTTAGACGTTTCTCAATTTCTGTAGCCATAAACATAGCAGCTTCAAGATTAACAAGACCACAATTGAGTTTCTAGGATTCCTCAAATTTTATCTTTCTTCTTTCATTCAGTTATTGTATAGATGGATGGGGCTGTAAACAATTTTTGACTCAAGAATTCAGTTTTTATTGAAACATGAGTTTTACTCCCTCCCTTAGCTGACAGCCTTGAAATCAGTAGTGCGAGCCAGTAGATCAGTTTGACAGTCCTTTAACTCCAAGTATCTACTTTTTGTTTTCATCATTCAGAGAAAAGAATGCAGGAGTCCAGGTGCATCCCTTACAGGGCAGAGGCCACCATGTGCACGTGCTACTTTTGCTTCTGCTTCACTAATTAGTCATGTGGTTCTTTAGTCTCTGAGGGAAGATAGATGCATATAGTGCTTGGTAGTTTCTGTGTAAAACCAGAAAGAAAACACTTACGACTCGGGACCAGATAGATCAATTAAGACCTGAATTATTCTACCGAGTGAAGCAATGATAACCACAACAAGATCAACAACAAACTGAGGAATTATAAGACAGCAGTTTTTGAGACAAGAAAAAACTCAGATATATGACTCCAATAAAGTCAGTTGAACAACTTTCCTTCTTCACAGATTCCAGCACACAGTCCAGAAGGAGTAAAACACGTATGTTCGGATTTAAGGTGATGGACACAATATTATTGGAGATTAGAGTTTCCAAGGTACGTATATCTTGCATACCAAAGTGTCAGAGAAGATAGAGTGTCAGAGACTGAAAAAGCCAGGGTTCCACAGCAGATTCCCTTGAGGATTCAACATAATATAATCCAGCACATGAGTGAACTGAGAGCTAGACAGTGAACTAAGTAAAAGGATTAAATGGAAAAGTGGTTGGTGTTGAAAAGAGGCTAGAAAGTGTTCCTGTGTTCATTAGAATCAAACAAAATGGCACGAGTCACATGATTTTGGTTTGAGTAAAAAAAGGCCCTTGTTTCAGCTACAGAGGATAATTAATGCTGAACAGCCATGAAGAATACTTGGCGTAGGTCATCACTCCTTAGCTAATCTTAAAAGCAGAATCTCAAAGGATAAAACTGTTTGAAAGTACCTGAGCTACCACAAAGCAAAGCTGAACAAATGTTAAGCATTTTTTTAAAAAAAACAGCACTGAGCTAGATAAAAATTATAATGTCTTTTATCCAATAAAGAACAATCTAAATTCATGTAAGAAACAAAAATGTATGTCATAATAACAAAAATCCATCAAAAGTGACTTAAAAATAACAGAAGTGTTAAAATTTGCCAATCATATGTTAAAATGGTTATTGTAACTGCATTCCATATGTTCAAAAACTAAGCTATGGATATACATATAATATATATGTATATATATATATATATATGTAAATGAGCCAAACTGAATTTCTAAAGGTAAAACTATAAGATGTGAATTGAAATACATGCTCAGGATCCACAGCAGTTTATCTATTGCAGAAAAATAAAGATTACTGAAATCTGAAACTCACCAATGAGAACTGTAAAACAAGGGACAAAAATAAATGCATAAATAAAACAAGAAAACATGAGTGAACTCTGGCCCAACTTCAGGGGCCCCCATGCAGGTAATATTGGAGCTACTAATCATTAGGAAATAGCAGAGACACTGAAAGAAAGACCAAATATTTAGAGGAATTGTGGCTGAGATTTTTCTAAAGTAGGTTAAAATTACAAACTCTCTACAAGAATCTCAATAAGACTCTATCAGAAGGCTCACCAGAAAAATTACTCAAGATACAACAAAATCAAACTTTTCAAAGATGATGATAGAAAAATCTTTAAAACAGCCGGAGGCAAAAATACCTTCTTTCACATAATAGGATATTTAACATAATACATGTTGTGCACAAAGGAACAAAGATGAAGACTATTTCTTTGTCATAGAAAAGACACATTTCAAAATTCAAGGGAATAATCTCTTGAAATTTTTTAGAGAAAAAGCTCTCAGATGAAATTTATCTACATAGTCAAATCATCCTCCAAGTAAATCCAAAATAAAGGGCTTTGAGACATATCCAGCAGATCTGCACTATAATAATGACATTTTTTTCACATGGATTTAAAAAAGAAACAAAATAATTCAGGGGGAAATATGCAATGATAAACCCTACAAATGGAAGTCCTATAAACAAACATGTTTATATTTTTCTTATTGTCTAAATCTTTTTAAGACAAAGGATTAACTGGACACAATACAGAATGGAATGTAAAACATAAATAAAGGTTAGAGGCATGACACCTGTAGCCTCAGTGCAAGAAAAGGGAAGTAGGATACTGCTGTAATTGCACATCAAGGTGGACCACACGTTAAATGCATGTCGTAAACCAGAAACAACCAAATATTACAAAATAATTAAATATTGTAATATGAGGACAAAAGCAAAAAATGATTAATAATATTTTATTAATCCAAAGATGGCAAATAAAATGAGATAAAAGGAGCAAAGACTGGAAGTATAGGAAACAAATAATATGTGATAGACATCAATAAGGATATCAAAATTCAAATTAAATGAAACTGGTAAACATTCCTCAAATACTATGAAGATTATTAAGACAGTGAGGTATTTCACATTTTCCATATCCTTCTTGGATTAATACTATTTAGTGAATTTTTGTAACTTTAGGAATAATTTCCAAAACTTTAGAATTGTCCTACCTAATGATCCCATTTTAAATGTATAGTGGACCCCCACATTCATGGGGTTTTTATGTTCCTAGGGAACCCATGAATTGTGAAAAACCACAATTTCAGATATGATCAGAAAAACCCTTGTAATCGACTGTTTTTATAGTTTAAACTCTAAATGCACTATATCTCCTGCAGTTATGTAATTTAATCTAATAAAATACTGTATTAAGAAATCCCTAGAAGCTGCAGGGCAATTTTGCAGCATCTTAGGGATCTTCTGGCTTTCAGAATAAAACAGAACACTTGAGATAGCTATAGGGGGTACGAAAACCTGATCGGAGGCGGGAATGTTAGTGCTTGTGCTGGGAAGACGTTACAGAGCAGCAGCAAGCAGAACTGAATAACGCTCTCAGATTGGGTACTAGCAAACCTCCTGCCAAACAAACAACAAACAAATAAAGAAACAAAAAGCAGTGCGGAAGATACAGTATTTCTGTTTTAGAAATTGCGGAGATTTCTGTGAACAATTGTTAGCTGTGAAGGAAAAATCCAGGAAGGGCAGAAGCCATTAACTCTGAACCGTCACTTTGTGGAGATATGCTCTACCACTGAGGGTATTTTTATCTTCCAACAAAACTTAAATTTAGGCTTACTAAGATGCTACATTTTCCCCCTGACCTTACAGTTAAGTTTCCTTCTTGTTGGGTCTTCATTTAAACTCTGTCATGGTTACATCCCAGCATTCAGAGTATCAAGATTGACTTGGTTTAGCTGCTTCATTGCTGGCTTTTTCTTTCCCACTCTTCTTGAACAGCCCATCCTGTCTCCAAGTGCCTGGAGAGGAAACAGGTTAATTCAAGGTCTTCTTTCTACTGAAAAGACCAAGTTGATTTTTTTTTTAAACTTGATTTAGGATTTCAGCAACAGAGATGATAAAAGATTATATTTAATTTATCGAGAAAGACAACCAAAGAAAACTGCTGATATTGTGAAATGAGGAAGAAGACAAGGAACCTTACCAGTAACGTCTGAATACATATTTGTTAAATATCTGCTTCATTATTGCTCAATATCCTTCAATTTCAAAGTAGTAGGGGGATTTAGCACTTCCGGATCTAGCACTTGTCCAGTGCAATAAGTAGGCATTCTTTGTTTTTGTAATTGAAAACTGAAGCCTCACAGAAATCAAACACATTTTAATTCATAATTCCCATATAAAAGTGAAGAAATTTACTCCTTGAGAAGGTACGTGACTAGAAGATACCATAATCTAGAATTAAAGATATAGTACCTGGAGTCATAGACTCTAAATTTAAATTCCAGTTCTATCACTATGAAGCAGTGTGAATTTGAACAAGCTTCTTTTGCCTTCTGTAACTTGATTTCTTCTATAAAATTATGATTGTATTATAAATAGACTGGATAGAATTGCGTGAAATAATGTATGGACATTATTAATGCAAGGCCTGACCAACATCAAGCACTCAATAACTGTTGACTATTGTGATTATTATAACTGTTCCTATTATCATTAAATATTATTATAATTTGTATTATTTAAAGTCACTTAGCAAATTACAGGCTGATTCCACATTTCAATATAGGTGTTTTCTGCTTTCTTTCACTAAAAATTAACACACTAGAGTATAGTGAGCAAAAATATTCCAATTCTAAATTTCATCATGCTCCTTACTTCCCTATCCCTTTTTGGACTCTTGGGGTACTTTGATTTTAACCTTGTTAATGATGTCAGCAACTTAGTATATAATCATTTCTTTATGGTACTGTGCGTTTTATTCTCTAGATTCATTATGTGGATATTGAAACATATCTGAGTCTGTGATGATTATTTGGGGAAATGTTTCATTAATATTAATAAATGACAATTCTATTATCTAGGCCCCTCAACTTGTTTTAATCCATGTACTTTTTTCTAACCATAAAAGCAATTTGAATTGATTTATCAAGTAGGAACCTCGGCATAAATTTTGAAAGATTTTCCAGTACTATTTCACAACATGCATATTAAACTTCCTGAATAGTTTTCAAGGACCTTAGTCTAAGCAGGAATTTTGAGACTAGAATATTAAAAGTATTAGTAAGTATGCATTATTTCACTTGTTTGTATTAAAAATCTATTAATAGATTTTCTCACTCCAGCATGTTATTCAATAGAACTTTAGTAATCTGCATGAATATTTCTGGGCCACTAGAATGTCATTCAGCAAATTAGTACTTCAGGATATTAAACATTATTTTAACAAACTGAAAAGTTCATGCATGGAATAGAGGAATTTTAATTCCTGCTTATAGGAGCTCTTTCAATTTTGACAAATATGATTGAGTCTTGTCTATATCAGCAAGAGTAAAAGTGTTGTTTTACAATATTTTTATAGACAATGTTTTACTTAAATGAGAAAAATAATAGTTCCAGCATAGAGTTCTATTTTTATTAAGGATATGCCAAAGTCATGATTAAGGCTTATATACTCCTTTGAATTTCTTTAAATTTAATTGTATCAGAGACACATGAACGAGATCATAACTACAAATGACAAATTAAGAAAAGGAAACTATTGTTCTGCGAGAGGCATTTCAGAGATCGCAGCAACAACTCAGCAGTGACTATATACTTGAAAAATTCTAGCAATCAGTGTGGTGAGCCAGAGCCGCCACAGCTCTTCCCAAGCGTGTTAACACATCTTGTTGTTCTAAGTGAACATAAAAACAATTCTGGAAAAAGTTACTTGATTATTTCAAAGGGAACTTAAGTCATAAGTAGACAGCATGTAACATCACCAAAAAGTGAGTATGGTGCTGCCATAGAAAGGAAAGGAAATCACAAGTGCATATCTCAGTAGACTTGGAGAACTCTGAGGAACAGATCTGGAGACTTTGAACGGTGACTGGTCCAGCAGTATCCGCTAGACAACATTTTCTAAAGAAAAAATAATTAAAACAGTATATTTTTGCATATACTGTGTACACAACTAGCTACATTTTATAAATATGCAATTCAAAAATTTTCTGTGTTCCAGAAGTAAAAATTTTGTACTTAAACCACAAACCACATATTAGAGGAAAATGCACTCTCTTTGAATTATAATAAACAGGAAGAGAAGAACATATATGACTTCACGAATTGTATAATTAATGCAGGTTTTCCTTGTTATTTTAATGCTCACTATTGTAATATTCAGTAAATGACCCAAAAATCATTCCTCAGAATTCCAGTCTTAGAAACTGGCTAAGATGAATCAGCTTGCAGGTCTTAGTAAGCACAATTTGTGTGGTACGTTTTTAGTAAGAGGATATAAAGTTGAGGTAGTTGTAGTTCAGTGATTTTTCTCAATAGATCCATGCTTTTTAAGGGAATCTTAAGCACTTATTCCTTTCCTTAACTTTCTGCCACACGTCACCAAACAGTGGCAGTAACTAACAGTCTCTATTTTCTTCTCTCAGCTAGCAATGCTGCCTAGGTTTACACCGCATTTGGTGAAAGAAAAACACATTTCTCTTATCTGAAGGTCATGTTCCATTTCATTTTCTCAGTGATTTTTTATTTTTAATTTATCCTGTGACTAACACATCTATGTAAGTTTCGCAGTGTATGTTTAGTGTAGAGCCAAAGAAATCCACTTTGTATATGCACGCATGCATCTTCACAAGTGTGTTTCAGTATTAAGTTAACTATTATTTTAAGCACTGTAAATAACACTTCTTGACTTAAAATAAGAATCTCGTTTTTCTCCTACATAGTGCCCATTCCACTCACAAGTCTTTCTTTAGCAGCCATATTCTTATTAGACTGACTGTTACTTAGCACTTACCTTGTTTTCTGAGAGCAATTTCCTATATTAATAATTCCCATATTAGATAATTCCTATAATTCCTAATTAAACACTCCTATATTAAATAAGACTATCACCCTAAGCTTTTTCTGTGTCTTTGTAGACTCTCACCCCTTTCTATTCTCTAACTCCCTATACACATCTCTTCACATTTTTTTTCCTTCAAATTAAAGCCGCATTTCTCAGGCTTCAGATGAATCCCTTTTGCCTCCTGCTCTTGGTGGCATCAGTTACAGTGCAACTTCTCTTCATTGCCTCTGAAAGAGACAGATTTCCCTCCTGGGTATACATCCCATGTTGTTGGGATGACTCTTTACATACTTTACACCAAGGTATGTAGACAGTAGACTGCCCAAACCTGTGCATAGCTAAACCCATCCAAGTATATGATGCAAGGACAGGTGAGTAATGATACTGGAGACTCCTGCAGTGGGCTCCAACCTCTGGCCAAGTGTTATCGCCCGCAGCAAGAATAAACAGCCAAAGACAAAATAGTGCTGCAGTGGGGACCTGGGATGACCGGTTGTTCACAGGGAACAAAGCTCATGAGGCAGTCAGGACCTTGGAATTTATTGATTCCATCTGTGAAGAACAATGTGTGAAGGGCAGTGAGTGTTTCCAGGAACAGTAATGGCAACTACAGCGGGCTGGGAAGAAGAACAAAGCATTCTGGGACTGGGGGAGGGCAGCAACAAGGAAGCTGTAGTTCCCCACGTGCTTTACTGCCTCCAGCATTTCTTATATTGCCCCATGAGCGCTACATCAGTCATTAGCCCTAAGGCTTTCAGTCATGACCAGGAAAAAGCAGGGAGTTTCCACATCTCAGTCTGACTCAACATCAGCTCAGATGTCCTCTAGACTCAGTCCTATAATTGCTGGTGCCCAACATGATGAAACTCTAGGGGGATAAAGTTTTTGTTGATTAGTTTTGCAGGAGTCATTGCGTAATCACCAGCATGCAGTGCAGATGCTTATACCAAAGGAATGTGAACACCCTTTGTTGCTTCTTTTTGCACGGTAGATGCCTTCAGTTCTCCCTGATGGAACACCACAGTTTCATACTAAAGAATCCATTGTGAGGACATCTTTGTTCCTGCTTCCAGGGTCATAATGCAATCTTTCAGTGTGGAGGTTTATGTTTCAATTTTAGGGAAATCTCGACTTTTTGTTTGTTTGTTTGTTTTGTTTTGATTTATCATAATCCAATGATCCTTCTCTTTTCGGGAACATTTATTCACCACCTAATAAACCTCCTAGATTTATCATGTATACTGTTTCTATCTTGGTTACCTTTTTCTCATTGCTGAGACAAAATACCCAACACCCAAAATGAAAGAATGAAAGGTTTATTTAGCTTACAGTTTGTGGAGGCTTCAGTGCATACTTGGTTGGCAGAGTGGCTCAAGGCAGAGGGCAAACGTTCATGGCAGTAGAGCACAGCAAAAACAACCAGCAAAAGGGAGGAGTGGCGGCAAGCAGCCTCTTTTCCTCCCTCTCATTGTAAACAGGCTACTCCCACCCAGGGGGCATGTAGCTCTCACACAGTCTCCATGCTCTCCTCTTCCATAGGCTCAGGATGTATACAAAGTAAGCATTCTGGCTTCCTGCTGAGTTACTCAACCAAAGCTCTAGGCTCCCCAAGTTGATACAATGTATCAACCATAACAGTTTCTTAATATTTTTCTTTATATTATAATTTTTTTTCCAAAAATTCCTTCTATTTCTTTTTTTTTTTTTTTTTTTTTTTGCGGTACTGGGGATCGAACTCAGGACCCTGCGCTTGCTAGGCAGGCACTTATTCCACTGAGCTATATCCCCAGCCCCTTCTATTTCTTTTTATACCATGTATTTAGGAAGATTATTTAGTAATGGTAGAAAAATGTTTTTTTTCACTTTTTATATTCTTGTAATTTGCATTTGATAGTTACGTGACTTTATTTCAGTATATCAGAGTATTCAAAAATATTTGTTTCAGGTGAATGTAATTTGTTTCCAAAGTGCTAGATATAATTGATTACATCCAATTTTTTTAAAAAGTCCAATTTAGAAAAAAACTTCTCATTAAAAATTGTCAACCAATATCAAAATTTATAGCTAGAACCTTCCGGTATATTTTTAACAAATTTTCAATAGTAACATGGTGAAACTGTAATGAATGATAATGAAAATCTGATAAAAGTCACAGCTCTCACAGTTGTATATTTTAAGGAAAAAATGCAAAAACATATCTGATCCCGTGTCACAGAAAATTTAAAAATTGAATTTATTTTTATTGGAAAATAAAAATTAAATTAGCTGAAAAATTCTTATGTATTATACAGAAGATATCTTGAACTTATTCATGTTACATACTGAAACTTTATAAAAATTGTACATCTATCCATCCAATAACAGTGTACAGTTAAATTGTTCGAAATATACATCTCATGGTTAATATTCAGTAGAAGGCAAAGTAGAAGGAAGAAGTTGTGGGCATATTTACTTCACATAGGACTGTTTTTCTCCAAGAATTCCTTGACAAAACTGCAAAATGGTAGAGCCTTAAAGTCAGCTTGGCAGTGTGACAACGCTCTTGAAGTGTGTGCATATTTGTTCTCCTAAGGAATTCGAAATGTACTAAACTTTAATAAGGAAGTGATCAAATGTACTCCAGAACCTACACACAAGGCCTTTACCAAGTACTGTTTACAATAGTGAAGTATGGGCATATCCTAAATGCCTTATTTAATTGAATAATTAAATAAGCTGTGATATTATAGATACAATTGAGCTGCTTCAAAACTATATATAAGTAACTATTGAAGGTAAATGAGCCAGGCATGGTGGCACACACCTGTAACCCCAGCACTTGGGAGGCTGAGGCAGGAAGATAGTTGCAAGTTTGAGACCAGCCTGGGCTACAAAGTGAGCTCAAGGCCAGCCTGAACTGCGTAGGGAGCTCTGCCTCAAAGAGTCCAAAAAAAGAAAAAAAGAAAGAAAGAAAATAGACTCTAATTTAAGTTTCTGAAGCTTACAAAATTAAATAATCATAAATTTCAAGAAAAAGATAAAAATTAGAATGTCTTCTTATGTAAACTAAATTAGAAATAAAATCTCTCAACTATAATATCAACCCCTTACCAGAACAAAGTGTTGTCAAAGAATAGAAATACAAAGAAGAGTAAGAGACTGGTGCTTTCTCACTTGTGCCTTCCTCTGTTGCTCAGTGAATCTTCAGTGGATGTGTGGTACATTTATATACAAATCAATGACAAAATGTCAGAACATGGGAGGTCATCCACAGGGGTCTGCATTGCATCTCTCTCCTCAGGAGGAAATTCCATTCTCCTCCATTTCCAATGGTTATAAAAGAGAAGTTATGGGTATGAGATTCAAATGTGGCTATTTATAACATAGAATCAGTTTACTTAGCTGCACCTAAGTAAATTCATATCAAAGTAAAAGAGCAGAAAGTCGGGACACATTATCTTCATTCCAGCATCTTTTGGATTGTCAGGTGGTTTGTTTGTTTTCTGCAAAAAGTTAGTGATCTGATAAGACACTAAATAAGTCTGCTTACTGAAGCATGATGATATCAGTTTTAGAGCATTTTGTATTGACTGGAGAAAATAACATATTTATTATATGATTTTGAACAACATTATTTAGAAATTTAGGTTACACCTTTTCTTCACCAAGGAGCTGATATGGAACACTTATTTTCAGATGTGAAGACAGATTGAAATTTCACAGAGAGAGATGTAATGTGAATAATTTATCATTGCCCTGGTAGAATTATTTGAGTATGTAGGGAAACAACTTTATTGTTGAATAGCTGTCTTCAAAGTCTAGAGCAGTGAATGAAGTTCTGCAATAGGTGTAACAATTTCTTTAAGGTAAGGACACTGATAAAACCGAAGTTCGCAGAAGGCTGTGGTTCTGTATATTGCCTGGACTGTTACCTTGGGTAGAAATAGACGTATGGAGACTGATGAATATGTAGACCTGCCTTTATCTGTGCTTTGATCACGATAGCTTTCTTTTTTTGTGATTTGTATAGTAAAGTTTCATTTAAGGGTCCATTTATTCACTCTACCAGAAAATATAAAGTATTTGAGGAGAAAAAAAAAAAAAAGACAGGAGTTGGAGAACCAGAAAGCAGAAAAAAATTTGATAGAACTCTTTGTACAGAGTGATGGAAACACATTAGAAAATACATGCAAGAATTTTGAAATGTGATTTATGCTTTTCCCAAGAATACATTATCATTTTATGTACTGAAATAGTACAAAGAGTAGTATAAAAATCTGCAAGCAGCTCGTCTCCAGCTCTCCTTGATTTCTACTTCCCTGAGGTAACCATTGCTTAACACAGGGGCAGACATCGGAATACACCTTTCAATCTCATTTCACAACTTATACAGTCACAAATAAATACACAGACTTTAAAAACTATCCCAGGGAAATTTAACTAAAAAATTGTTGTTTCATCAAAGATGTTTCTTGGTACCACAGTGAAATCTTAAAGGAATAAGGTAGTCTCTGAAAATATTATTTGAAGTCCAGAAATGCAGGCATTCGGCCCAAGGAAGTACAGTAACCAATTTTTCATCTTCATTAAAAAGTCCACTGGAAGGTCATGGAAAAAATAAATGGCTCATTTAAAGTTTCCATTTAGTGTTTCCTCTTGAGAAGATAAATCTCTGGTGTTCACTCTATTATTTTCCAACTGCCCAAAACTATAAAGATGTGCTGAAGATTGTACTCATTCTTCTAATGATTATTTTGCAGCATTTTGCTTATGAAAAATACTGAAGATATTTCATAAGGAAGCTAATATTGGGCATAGGTACTATTTACAACAGTTCAGGGTATTTCTTCTTGTAATAATATGAACTGTCTACATGAAAATGATAAATAAATTTACTCCTAAAGCCTATAGTTTCCTAATATCTACTTTAGTAAAATTATCCTATCATTACATTCCAGAAAAAATCATAAAATTGTTAAGATTTTAAATTTGGCATCTTTCTTATCTACAGAAGTTATGCATTATATGCTTACTATAATAAATTTGTGGTAGAATTAATAATTTCCACTTTTTTCCTAAGGACAGAACAGTATCACAAAATGCTGATTATGTACTTGAAAGCTGTGATTTGCAAATATTTATAATCAGACTTTCAGGAAAACATTTTAAAAACTTTAGAGAATGAGAATATTTGTAGAAAGTGATGGCTGTATTTCACAGGGGCAGGCTGCTCTTCTGTTGAAGATGGAATGTGCTTTTTATTCTGCTGTGTTGCAGCTGAAATAAGTTGTCGAAGTACAGAATGCAAAGAAAACGAGGGGAAGGAAGCCAGGAAAAGTGAACACGGTTGTTATATTTTGCACATCTCTTCTTTGGTTTTGTAATCACGAAAATGACCACTGTGATCACAACCATGTACTTGCTAAATTAAATTGTACCGAGACGGCTTCAGGAGACATACTAAAGCCTGTGAAATTTTAGGGATATCCCTAGCTGCTTACAGAAGCTGGACGAATAGCAGCACTGAGAAGGTGCACAGCTGATCCAGACATGGGGAGATGAGGCTGCGCTGACAGGAGCCGGGACATTACTGCGGGGCAGGCACATCCAAGGCAAAGGGAGGACCTCTGCTCCACCTCAGGTAACGTTAAGTGAAAAAATGAGATAGCAGCACATTAGTGATTCTGTAGAAAACACAAAACCCGTGTCTGACCTGTTCTTTAATGCTCTCACTGTAGATAGATACTGTGGGTAACTGAATTCTTTAGAGAGCCTTATATGCTCACTTTTTTGGAAGTTTCATGCCTTTCTACTTTTCTGTTATTTTATCTATGCTAGAGAGAAAATGATTCTACTACCTATTTAAATAAATATTGAAAGATTTTTCCCCATGCCACCAATCGAGAAAAAGAAAAAGAAAGGAGAGACCCTTACACTAAGAAGATATCTTGGATTCTCTCTCTGTCTCTCCTTTTTTGGTCTTTGTTTTAACAACAATTGGCTATCTCCCATCATGGATGCATGCATACAATATTTACCTCTCTCTCAGCATCCCTCTTTCTGTCTCTGGCCCTCTCTGTCTCTCCTTGTATTTCTGTCATTCACACATGGATACACACGTGTGCATGCGCCAGACTATTCTATGTTGCGAGATTTTCCACATCTGACCAACCAGCATATGACTGTTAAAATTTATTTACTTTCTTACTCTTTTATTCTATTTATAGGATCCCACTGAACTTGTATCTCACTATATGATTGTGTACCATCAAGCATAATTGATATCAGGTGGAAATTTTCATAATGTAAAAATTGACACTCTTAAATAAATGAATGTCCTCTCCAGATATTCTTCAAAATGTTTAGAAAATGATTTTATTGAATAACATATACTATATATAGATAAAGAATATATAACGACTTTGTGTGTACCCTGTGATAGATTTACAGAAAGATTCTGATAATTACTGTCATGATCACATTCAAAATATTTTCTTGGAAACTTTTTTCCTTGTTCCAAACAAGTGCAACCTTTGGCTTTCAGAATGAATGGCTGTTTTTACTTCCCATTTTCAATTTCTTGGCTTCACAATGTATCCTAATGATGTTTCTCTGTCTCATCAGCTCTCGGAGGAAATGTTCATAATGATTCAGTCTTTAATGTTGATTCACGCTAGGTGCATCTATTGAGTACGATCTTTTCCCTCAGCTCATCTTTCCTCCAAAGTTTAATATTGTAATTTAATAAAAATGGCTCTGCAGCTCTGAAAGCCAGCCTAGTAAAGAGATATATGTATTTCAAAGCTGGTTCAGGTTCAAAGTTAAAACAAGATATTTTTTCCTATTGCCATGTCCATCTTCTTCTACCAAGGGAAATCACCTCTTCAAAGGAAAAGGCAGTAAATCTCTAAATCTCCATATTTACTCAAGTCCCGAGACTCTGCAGGGCACAAGCTGGCAAGTCTATAGATTTACAATGTTTTATGATAATGATTTCCTCCAAGGGCTCACCCGAGATGAAAAGATAAATTAATTTATCCACTTCCAACCAGTAGTGAAAGTTTAGTCTCCTTTCCAAAAGCTGCCTTCAGAGCAGCTCCTGCACTATATAATTCATCAGCAGTGATTAAAATTTAAGAGCCTCAGGATATGACCATCTTGCACTGGGCCTATCAAGTGGAAAGCATTGTAAAAAAGATGAATTTGGAGCTGATAAGGGCACTAGGACTTTTTGTGACCTTGCAACACTGCTACTGCTGTTAACGATAATAAAAACCAGGGTCTTGCTGCTGCTGGTTACCCACGTGCTTTACACATGTAATTCTGATTTCATTCCTCACAGTATCCCTGTGAAGGGGAGTTTAAGAATGTTTAGGAACAGAATGTTGAGCCCTTGTGTGTACATTAGCTCCAAAACTTGTTCATCTTAATTGGAAAGAACGGAAAGTTTACATGCTTTGATCCACAGCTTCCCCATTCTCCCACTGTCACGTCCTTGCTGCTGCTGTCCGGACTGAGAATGTCCTTCAAATACCTCATGCTGATAAGGTTGGGCTGTTGGAAGATAAATGGGTCATAGAGACGGTATAGCTGCCTTGCCATTAGGGGACAGGGTCTGCTTAAAAGTGCGGGTGCACTGGGTTGTGACCTGCCGTGCTTTAGCTCCCATCCTCGGTCCTCCTTCCTCCAGGTAAACGTGAGCAGCTTTCCTTTGCCAGACGCTCCCACCATAACCTGCTTCCTTGGCGCTGGCCAACTAAGGACCAAGACCATAGCACCTGCCAAAATTAATCTACCCTCCTCTAAATTTCTGCCTCAGGCATTGTGTCCCCATGACAAGGAAGTGGCTAAGAATGTGACTAACAACCCCACTGGTAGAGTCTACATGTAAGTGATATAGTACAGATCTGCCTTTCTGTGTCTGCCTTAATTCATTTAGCATAATGCCAAGGATGGCAAAGATTTCCTTTGGTTTAAAAGCTAAATGATACGGGGCTGGGGGTATAGCTCAGTGGCATAAGCGCTTGCCTGGCAAGCGCAAGGTCCTGAGTTCGATCCCCGGTACTGGGAAAAAAAAGAAAAAATTTAAAGCTAAATGACAGTCTGTAGCATATGGCTATATACATGTCACTTGCTAGGTGCCAAATTTCTTTCAGTTCATCTGGCAATGAGCATTTACATTGTTTGTAAAATCTCTCTCTCTCTCTCTCTCTCTCTCTCTCTCTCTCTCTCTCTCTCTACCTGCATATTGCATCCTGTAGTGGCTCTGCCAGTTTTTGTTCTTCCCTGTGATGTACAGAGAGTTCATTTCTGGGACTACATACAGGTAGGTCCCCTACTCTCCTCCACTTATCTGTGTTCTGGTTTTATTCTATTGCCGTGTCCTTTTCATTATTAGTTTGAGATACACTTTGGAGTCAGGAGGTGTGACGCCTCTGTCTTTGTTTTTCTAGCCTTTCTCAAGATGCCTGTAGCTATGAAGAGTCTTTCCTTGTTTCACACAAGTTTTAGGATGCTTTTATTTTTAAATAATGGCATTGGAATTTTGATAGTGATTGTAGTGAATATGTAGGTTGCTTTGTTTATTATAGACATTTTACAGTATTAATGCTGCCACTCCATGCACAACAGGTATTGGTCCATATATTTGTGACTATTTAGTTTTCATGGTCAATGTTTTAGAGTTTTACTATGCAGATTTCTATCTTCACTGGTAATATTTCACTGTTTTGGATTATTCTAAATGGAATTTATTCATTTTTTGGCTAGTTTATTTTTATTCTATAGAAATACTGCTGAGTCTCTTCTTTGCCCCTACAACATAGTTGAATTTATTAGTTCCAAAACATTTTTGTGGAGACTCAGTGTCTTGGTAACTTTTCTTTCATTGCTGAGACGGAATACCCAATGTCCAAAATGAAGGAAGGAAAGGTTTATTTAGCTTACAGTTTGTGGAGGTTTCAGTCCATACGTGGCTGGCTCTGAGGCAGAGTGGCACATGGCAGAGGGCAAATGTTCATGGCGGCAGAGCACAGCAAAATCAACCAGCAAAAGGGAGGAATGGCAGCAAGCAGCCTCTTTTTCTCTCTTATATTGTAAACAGCCTACCCCTACCCAGGGAGTCTCCATGCCTTCCTCTTCCACAGGCTCAGGATGTGTACAAAGTAAGCACCCTGGCTTCCTGGTGAGTCACTTAGCCAAACCCCTAGACTCCCCAAGTTGGCATAATGTATCAACCATAACACTCAATAATGTCTTATCATGTGAAAACAGAATTTTACTTCTTCATTTTCTATTGTGATGGCTTTTGTTGTCATATTGCCCAATAAATATAAGGCTCTGGCATGTCCACTAGTACTATGTTAAATAGAAGTGCAAAAGTAGACACCATTATCATGGTCCTAATCTTGAACCAGCAACTTTCAGCTTTTCGCTACTGAGTGTGCAGATGCTTGAAATCCTTTTATTCCAAAGGGTAGGGGAGGCATTTTTCTCAATGGTGAAAGCTTCCCTTTCAAGATTTGTGGAGACTGAGAAAGCAAACAGTGCTGCTTATGTCACAGCTTAACATCTGTAGGTTGAGCCTGTGGAAAAACTTTCTAAATTTAGTTAGATATTTTAGGGATGCTATAGGAATCCCTGAATCCATGGTGGGTGCATTGTTAATGCCATAAAGAGAACTCTAGGCTAGGGTGGTAGTATGGGCCTGTAATTCCTATAATTTGAGAGTCTAAAGCAGTAAAATAGCAAATTGAAGGCCACCCTAGGGAATTTAATGAGACTCTATCAAAGTATAAGAAATAAATGAAAATGGGAAAAGATTGGGAATGTAACTCATTGCCAATGTCTTAGTTCATTCTGCAGTATCAATCACACACACACACACACACACACACACACACACACACACACACAGAAAGAAGGAACCAGAGAGACAGAGACAGAAAGACAAAGGAAGAGACAGAGAGAGAGAAGAAAAAAAAGAGGGGAGTAATTTTTATCATTAAGGAGACAGATGCTATTTCAGGAGTTCCTTAGCACAATAAGCTGCCACCAAGGGAACCAATAAGAGCTGCAAGACTCTGGTGAAAGAGCCAAATGCCAGCAGGAGGCAGAGGACATTTCTGAGCAATAAGGCAGTGATATCTACCAATCCTGCAGGAAGGAGCCACAAGTGCTTCCATCGGAGGGGAAGAGTTACACATAAAACAAACAAATGGAAACACAGGAAATACAAAAATCTGCCTTGTGGATTCCATTAGGAAGAGCGTCAGTGAGCTTCGGTGTATTTCTAGGTGCATTTCAGTAGGCGAAAGCAAGAGAGTGGAGTGATGATTTTGCTGCTTTGTTTCTTGTAAGGTAGATGATGTGTCTGAAACAGCTTTTGTAATTTCTAGATCACTGCAGCTCTGCACTGGCTAACCCAGCGTCTAGGAGGACGTTTGAGTGCGAAATGATGGCCTGATAGAAT
Organism: Dinomys branickii; assembly: GCA_004027595.1. Lineage (NCBI taxonomy): Eukaryota > Metazoa > Chordata > Mammalia > Rodentia > Dinomyidae > Dinomys > Dinomys branickii. The sequence continues at coordinate 16,299 of PVLD010014066.1, read as the reverse complement.
GCGAGGAAAATAGAGACAGTAAGAACGGCAGTGAACCTTGTGTGAGCAGTCACACTCCGAGAATGTTGAAACACCTAAGAGCAGAGCAGCTGTGAACAGCCAGAACGGGGAGAGTGTGTCTCTGTAAGGGTGTCAGGCTTGTGCTGCTACGCTTCCATACTTTGATTTTCCAGACTTCCATTATTTGTCGTACATCACTAGGTAGATACATGTAACACCAGCAACCACCACGTGAATTCCTGGAGCTGTGCTAAAATTTTATTTTTTAAAAAATAGGTAAGATTGAGAGATTAATAACATATCAAAATGTATTGCTGGTTAATTTAATGCTTTGTGAGGGTAATCATCTTTTAGAGAAGTTTACATTTTTGTCTTTTTTTTACATTTTATTAAAATTTAGTAATATATGTGACAGTACAGTACTTCTTTTAAAATAAATTATGAAGATGTGTAATTAGAATATGTAAGTATATCACACTTTACAAGGTAATTCCTCCTTTTCTATTTTCTTGTTCTTAGTTTGCTGTGGGGAAGAGAAGTAGCTTCCTGGTTCCAACTCCAACCCAGAATAACATTTGCAGTTAGTTGTATGTTCCTTTGTCTGCTTTAGGTTGAAACAGCTCATCAGGTTTTCCTAGCTTTTTACTTTGATTCATGAGGAGAACTTGTCATTTACCTGCAGAATGAGTGGGCCCTGAGCTGCTTTCAGTCAACCAGAACTTGATTTGGGTTATGAATTACCGATCAGATGCCCATGGAAACATTGTTTAAGGAGCCTAGATGATCATTATCGGTGATCATGTTATCAATTTTGTTACTATACACATTCACAGAAAGAAAAAGCAAAAGTCAATTTTCAGAATGTCTTTGATGAAGCAATAAATTTAATTTTATAAAATATTGGGAATATGAGTGCTTATTGAGTCAATATTTTGCATGATAAAACAAAAAGCATGTATGAAGAAATTCAGTTACAAGTTAAATATGATGGTGGTCATGAAGAAATATATGGTCTGCCTTTTTTGGTGATAAACTGTTTCCATGTGAGATACCAGGTAACAGACTGCAGTTATTCGTAGAGGTATTGGCAATGCTTTCTAAAACATGAAATAAGCCTGACATTTCAAGAAACACAACAAAAGTGTTTGTTTCAAATACTAATTTCAAATAATAATGAACTTTGAAATTTAAAATGGGAATTTTGGAGAACATTACAGCTTCCCAATGATATAAAGCTTTAAGTAAGAGTTACAACATTAAAATATGCACTTTTGATATTTTAACATAAATAGAAGAGTCAGTAGGATCATCTGTATAATTCAAAAAATGTGTATTTTCAAATTAATAAACCATGATAAGTAAAATTCTCATTTAAAATATAATGTAGATGGTATATTCTTTCAGTTAATTATGTGTTCTAGGTCTATGTTATTTTTCTGAGGATCAACTGGCTAAATTGTTTTCCCACTCTATAGGTTGTCTTTTTACTCTGTTGATTTATTTGGCTGTGTAGAAGCTTTTCAATAAAATGACATCCCTATTGTTAATTCTTTATATTATTTCCCCTGCAAACAGGATTTTGTTCCCTCATTTTCTTTCAATAGATTTAGTGTCTCTGTTTTAATATTTAGATCTTTGATCCTTTTCCATTTTCATTTAGTGTATGATGATACACATGGGTCTAGTTTTAGTCTCTGGCATGTGGAGAGCTAGATTTTTTGGCACCAACTTTCTAGCACCATTTGTTGAAGAGGCTATCTTTCTTCCATTGAAAATATTTGGCCCCTTTGTCGAAGATAGGATTGCTGAATGTGTGGTTTTCTTCTGCATCTTCTAATTTATTCCACTGATACTCAGGTCCGTTTCTTTTCCAGTATCTTTTTGTTTGTCTGTTTATTTGTTTTTCATTTTGTTTTGTTTTTAAATAGTAGGTCTGTAGTACACTTTCAAGTTCGAAATTGTGATGTTCCCTGCCTTGCCTTTGCTGCTGAGAATTATTGTGCTATTCTAGGTCTCTTCTGGTCCCAAGTGAACTTTAGGAATGTTTTCTCTAGTTCTCTGAGACATAATAATGGTATTTTGATTGGGATTGCATTAAATCTGTATAAGAGTTTTGGGAATATGGCCTTTTTCACTATGTTGGTTTTTCCTATCCATAAGTAAGGGTTATCTTTCCATTTTCTAATATTCTCTTCAATCTCCTGTTCAGAATATTTTAATTTTCTAGCATAGATATTTTAGTTCCTCTTTTGGATCGATTCCTAACTATTTCATTTTTTAAGAAGTATTATGGTTTGTGTCTAGATGACCCCTCCCAAACTTCATGCAGTCATGGGTGCGGGCTTCTAATTTGTGGTTGATTCATGGTCCAATGCTGGGATTAGAGGTGTGAGTGCTGCACCCACTCGGGGGTGGGTCGTTTGCATACAGTGTAAGGGAGGAAAGAGACTACTTGCTGCCACTCCTCCCTTTTGCTCTTGTTGCTTTTGCTGTTTTCTGCCACCACAAACTGTTGCCCTTTGCCACGTGCCACTCTTTCTTGGAGCCAACTGAGTATGGACAGAAACCTCCACATACTCTAAGATAAATAAACCTTTCCTTCCTAAATTCTGGATGTCAGGTACTTTGTCTCAGAAACGAGAGAAAAGTAACCCAGACAGAATTTGGTACCAGAGAAGTGGAGTTGTTACTGTGATTATACCTGACCATGTCATTTGGCCCATTTCACTCCCTCTTTTCAGCTTTCCTCAGACAATCCACATTCCTGCCTTTTCCAAACTTTTGGAGTGTCCACTGCTTCTTTGCTTTACATACTTATTGCTTCACACTCAAGATGTACATACTGCCTTTTCAAGAGTACACTGTCTGGCCCCTCATGCCTTTTAAAATCTAGGTGGAAGCCTTCTTAACCTTGGAACTGTTGTATTCTGCATGCTCCTAAAACCAGCACCACATAGATGATGCCAAGGATGGCTGCCAATTGGAGCAGTAGCCAGGCTTTCCTCTCTCTTGGCTGTAGAGGTCTAGTGCCTGGATTGCTGAGCCCTCTGATCCTGATTCTGAGAGACATGGGGGAGCTACAACCACTAGAAGTGCTGTAGAGTTGGAGCCACATAGACCTCACAATTTGTCACAGATTACCTCAGATGTTGAAAATGGAACTACAGGACTTAAAGTTTGCCCTGTTTGATTTTGGACTTGCTTTGGTCCCAATGTTTTGCATCCCCTGTTTATATCTTTTGAAATAGCAATGTTTATCCTGTGCCATTGAACATTGGAAGTATGTAACTTTTCATTTGTACAATGGCTCACAACTAAAAGTTTACCTTATATCTGGAGGAGACTTGGGATTTGGATTTTTCAGCAATGTTGAAACTATTAGGACTTTGGTGACTCTTCGAGATGGAGTAAAATGCCTTTTTTAATAAAGGGATGTACATGAGTCTTTGGGGTGCCAAGGACAAAATGTGATGGTTTGTGTCTATATGTTCCCCCAAAGCCTCATGCTGTCGTGGGGGTGGGCTGCTAGGGTTTGTGACTGATTCCTGGTCCAATGCTGGGGCTATGGGTGTGAGCGCTATCCCCACCGCAGGGAGGCCTGCACACAATGCAAGAGAGGGGAACAGGCTTGCTCTCTTCTGCTCCATTTTTTTGGCTCTTGCTGCTTTTGCTGTCTTCTCTGCCATGAACTGTTGCCCTCTGCCATGTGCCACCTTGCCTTGGAACTAGCTGAGTATAGACTGAAGCCTCCACAAACTGTGAGCTAAATAAACCTTTCCTCCCTAAGTTCTGGGTGTGAAGTATTTTGTCTCCGCAATGAGAAGAAAGTGACCAAGACAGGGAGTTATTGCACAAGATTTGGTTTCCTTATTTCTCTCTCAATGAGTTCATTTGTGTATAGGAATGCTACTTGCTTTAGAGTATGGATTTTTGTGTCCAGCTATCCTACTAAATTTCGTGATTAAATCTATGTCTTTTGATGGAATTTCAGGGTCTTCTATGTAGAGTACCATGTCATCTCCAAGTCCAAAAATGTGAATTAGATATGAACGCCCACTTCTCAGATGAAGATATAAAAACAGTAAATAATTATATTACAAAAATTTTCAACATCACTAATCATTTGAGAGATGTAAATTTAAAAAATGCTGAGATTCCATGTCACTCCACAAAGAATGTCTATCATGAAATCAACCAGTAGCAAATGCTGGAAGGGTTGTGGAGCAAAAGGAAGACTTCATCACTATTGGTGGGAGTGTAGACTAGTATAACCACTGTGGAAATCATTGTGGAGATTTCTAGCTATACCTCTATTGAATATCTTCCCAGAAAATTTAAAAAACTGCATACATGGTAATATATGTGAACTCATGTTGACAGCAGCACACTTTGTAAGAGCTAAATCTTGGAAACAAACTAAATACCCATTAACTAAGGAATGGATTAAATAAAAGATATGTGTGTGTGTGTGTGTGTGTGTGTGTGTGTGTGTGTGTATGTGTGTTTATACAATAGAGTACTAGTCAGCCATAAAGAAAGATAAACTTGAGACATTTCTAGGTAAATGGATACAACCTGAGACCATACAATTAGGTGAAACATAATTGACTCATGTGTGTAAATATACAGTTGTCTCCCTGAAGTGAGAGACTGAAGGAGTAAATAAGAACTGAAATGCACAATAGATATTGTGAAATAGGAAGAGATTGCTCAAAATGAAAGAGGAACTAGGAAAGGGGAAGAGGGAAATGAAGGAAAAGAAGGGAAAAATAATAGTAGAAGGGATAAAATGGAAACAAAGCTTTGTAAATAGGGAAGGGAAGGTGGGTTGAAGGAAGGAGAGAGTACTGAGAAAAAGGTAGAATAAAAATATATCATGAACAGGTGCACATTTCCTGTGGTGAAATGTATCAATAAATATCGAAATGTACCAAGAAATTTAATTAAAAATGTAATTTAGGCCAATAAAGTTTCATCTATCAGTATTCAACAGTTTCTTTGATAGAATTTTAGGTTCTGCATTGCACATAACCATTAAGAAACTACCATTACTAAAAAAAAAAAAAAAAAAAAGAAACTACCATTACTGAAATTTTCTAAAGTACCAAACAATAATATCCACCACGATTTGAAATAAAAATTGAAATACCCTTCACTTTTCCACCTACACCCCATATGCTTTTTGATATCTTGTAATGAAAACAGCAACATATTCCATTAGTTCAAGTGCAAACCAGAAGTGAATCCAACTACTTCCTTCCAACCAAGGAAGACTTAGAGAAGGCTTCCTTTTCTAATGCAAAGAGAAATTTTGTAGTAAAGGATTTTGAAGGAGAGAGAATGATCAGGCACAAGTAGATTTACCAACTTCATCTTTTACGCAATCACATTCTTTCACTCTCTGATCTTTGAAGTCTTCTTTTGCATTTAGAATTTTCTCATTACAGAACAAAAAAAACTTGGGATTTCAGACTCTGTCTTTTATGTATTCTATAATGTAAGTGAGCTATCTCTTGAAATTATCTATAACACACCCTAAAAAATGAACATTCATCCAAATTTTTAAAGTTCTGCAGTACAATTTGTATTCTTACATTATAATGACCTAATACACTCATGGTAACTTGTATATTTTCTTTTCAACTTTATACTGTTATGTAAGTACACAGAATAAGGATTTAAAGGAAATCTTGAGCAAATCCAAATTATCCAATAATATTTTAATATGTTTGGTTGCATCTGCTTATTCTTGGAATTAAGAAATCAGCATGCATTTGACGATCGGAAATTCTGAGCTGGTTTCTTAGAAGTGTAAACATGGGGACTATGACAAACATAATCCCGCCCTCGGCCCAGAAGAATGTTCACCACCTCATGCGATACACATACTAATGGAAAGGGAGGCTGAAAAGCACATGCGACTGTTACCACTGTGACACAAGCCTTTTGTATCAGCCTCGGGGAAAAATAAATAATTTTTAGATCTCAATATCTATATTATTTCTGTTCAATAGCATGTGAATAAAAGCACTGTATTAAAAACAAGAACTTGGGCAATAAAAAATAAAACCAAGCTTGTACAGATCTTGTGCAGTAGAATGTTTTCTCAGGATGTCACTGTGAATGCCTACTGAGACACAAACACACACATACACACACACACAAAGCAAAACTGTAAGAAAGTAACACCCAGAAATCTGTGCAGTAACCATAAGGGATTCCCTATTTGAGGAAATCAACTATCATTTATCTGAGAATCTAAAGTAATAGAATTGGATGTTTTTGTTTACACAAGGGAATCCATATTCAAATGTATAAATGTCAACAATCTGCATAAAAGTTCAACTTTTAAAGATTTAGTACTATGTAAAAATGAAGCACAAACATGAGTTGCACTTTAATATAAGTATACTTACTGTAAGCAGCAAATGAACTTATCACCTAGGCATACTTGCCCTTTTTTATTTATAACAGGTTCTTGATTTATAGATCAGGCTGGCTTCAATTCACTAGGTAGCCCAGGCTGGCCTTGAACGTGCTGCAATGCTCCTGCTGCAACATCCCAAGTGCTGGGATTACAGGTGTGCACCGCTGCACTTGGTGCACATACGTGCCTTAAACACCAATGGGACCCAGTCAGTGACAAAGGACACGCACATACGAAAACTTATTTAGATGACCAATTTGATTTTTGTTGAACTACTAATGCATTATTAATCAACTGTTCATTACACACTTAGATAATCTCAGTTTATTTGCACACAACACATTTTGGAAAATACTGTATCAGATGGAAGAATATGGAACCTACTAAATTGTTAGCTTGTACTTACATCTTAATCAGTGTACTATTTTTGGTACAAAATTATTTTTCCCATTAACTTCATATTTTCAAAAGCACATGATTGAAATCTCCTCTGTTATACACGTCTAATTCTTAGTAACAGTGATGAATTATTGAAACATACTGTATGCTTGATCTCAAATATGGTGGCTTTAATAATAGAAATTGTTTCACATCAACTTAGAAGAGTGTTCCCCAAAGGCATACATGGTATGGCACATAAGAGATGGAAATGTTCATTCAACATACTGAGGTGACTGACAAGAGTGTTCACAGAGGCTAAAGTAAAGCCTAGCAACTTGAATCGTTAATAGCTGTGGAACATGGAACCCATTTTCAGAATTACTAGTAGCCTATGTCAGGGAAATGTAAATTTTATTGCACAAAAGTCTTCGAATAAAAAGTACAAACCTTTTAGTTAAATACATTTCAACAGAAAAGTACAAAGTGGAATTGTGAATCAATATTTCATGTAATATACAATGGAATATTACTCAGCTATAAAGAAAGATAAACTAGAGGCTTTTATAGGCAAATAGATGCAACTGGAGATCATATGCATTAGTGAAATAAATCAGATTCACATGTGTAAACATCGTATTTTCTCCCTACTATAAGAACCTGAAAAAGTAAATCACATCTTAAAGGTACAATGATACTGTGAAAGGGAAATAAACTCCTCAAAAAGGAAGGAGCAACTGGGATGAAGGAGGGGAGAGGAAAAGGAAAGAAGGAAGCAGGAAAAATATGTACATATAAATACACAGGATAGCTAGGATAATTGTATTACTGATGTCTGCTGGTTTATTGAAAAGAACTGTTAAAGTGTAATTGTTGATCGGTGTTGCTGCCTGTATCTGGTTATATGTGCAGCCATTTTGAAGATGACACCGTGTCGTATAACAACCATTATTAATACCCTCTCACCATGTTCTGAAATTCTGTATAATTTTTATTGCTCTCTGGGCTGTTTTGTTTATGTATTTGTATTTGTTATGTTGTTTTTCTATAGGAAAAAGAAAATTCATATGTATATATAAAGATAGCTGGAATAGGTATATTGCTGATGTCTGTAGTTTGTTGATGAACAGTCAAGGCCTAAAATTTTCTTTTTTCTTGACCAATTTTACATGCTTGAACTGGGTAATTAGAATGACTGATCTGAAAACAATATGCAGTGTAAGAACCATCACTGAACTGCTACCATTTTGAACAGTGAAGCTCTCCATTATTTGTAATTTCTTTTAAAATTATGTTCATTGTTTCTCACTTGTTACTGTCTTTCATTGTTTGATCAATCTTACATTTTTATGTCTAATGGACTAAGCAACTTCGTTGAAGGTAACGGCATGTAATTTAGCAACCACTGTAAATTTCTATCATTTTTATCTTGAGTTCATGTATTGTTTTTGTTGTTTTTGTGCTGTTTTTATTTTGTCTTCATTGTTCTTTTGTCATTTTTAAAATTTTTAAAATAAAAAAGTCATGTAATATTTCACTAATGTTAATAAACATTTAATGGTTGATAAGTGGATAATACTCCAAGTTCTTTATCTGAATTAAACTGCTTAATGCATACTAGAGATTCATGAAATTAGAGGTGTTATCTAAACTTTGTACATAAGGAAACTGTGACCTAGGGAAATAATCTAAAAGCATCTACTGAGAAAGGAACAAGTTTCAAACATGGACAACCTCATGTCGGAATTTAAATTTATAACTGACCTTCTATATAGTTATTGTTTTTAATCTGTAAAGAAAAGGTCAAATTTTATTTTAAGTAATTTAAATATTTTCAACCTTAAACGATATACTGGAAATAAATTTGACCTCAGAATTTGCATATTTAAATTTTGATTCTTCACAGATATAAGGATATAAGCAAAATTTACTTAAATTCAATAAAGGAAATACTGACCCTTGTTTATTTTAAAGCAAAAAAGGTAAAATTTAATCAAATTTGTTTTATATTCTTAGATAATTTTCCAATTCTATAGTGTTCATTTTTAATTATCATATAAAAATTGCAAATATTTATTTCTCAAGGATATTTTGTTCTTATAAAATGTATTCTGAATAGAATAGTAGCTATTACTCATTCAGTTTGATATCATAGTCTATTGAGACCATATCTTGTTACAAGTTACAGAGTTGTTAATCTATCCTATATTTTTTAGATAACACAATTCTTGCAAGATTATCTCAATAAGAATATTAAAGGTATTCGATATTTCAAATATTTAGCTAAAATATTCCTACCACACAGTAATATTTTCAGGAAGTTACTGCAAATATTACATATTTTAAAAGTACAAAGGATTAGAAACATAAAATATGTTGCAACAAACCTTGCTTGATTGGTTTTCTCCTCTGACAAAATATAGCCTTCACAAGAATGTACATATTTAAATTCAAAACAAGTTCATTTCTCTGTGTTGTAAAGTTCTGTCTAGTAGCAAACAAAAGAAAATAGCTTTCTCTCCTGAGGGACAACACTCTCAGCATTTTGTGCATGAGCTTTTATTTCATGTATGGATTATTCACTCAAAATAATAAATGATCATCTTACTAAACTTAGGACAGACGGGCCCAAACTAAAAGACATACATAAGATAAATCTACGTCCTAACAAGTTTACCCCTGTGACCTACTGAATTATTGGCAATAATGATGTCTATACATTGTTTCAAAAGGCTGGCACGCCACCAGATGGTGCTCTTACAGAACCAAAGAACAAAAACATAAAGTACAAAACTTGGAAAAAAAAAAAACAGATAGTGACTTTGTAAACTCGAGAGGTCATTATCTTTCTCTTCGTTGCTCAGAGAATTCCATAAGGTTTAATAATTCAGGCTTAAAATCACTTCAAGGTCTGGAAATTTTGGAAATTTATAAATGCCTTTATAAGACTGTATTGAAAATGGCACCAAAAGAATGAAGAGCCAAAATGACTTTTAGATTAGCATGATTCTCTCTTTTTCCTTTATCTTTTTTTGTCAGTGCTCTAGATGTCACCCAGAGCCTCACACATGCTGGAGAAGTGCTCTACCACCGAGCTACATCCTCATCCCTCGGTTGCTAGGGTTCTTGATAAATAAACACAATTTGTGTGCATGTCTGTGTGTGTGTATCTGTGTGTGAGAGTGTGTGTGTGCCCACTGACTGATCCAAAGTGGTCAGTGATAGGTTTGACTTTTTTCATGCTTTTATACAAAAGGATTACGTGTGCTTATAAAATGGTAGTCTTTAAATACATAAATAGTGAATGTGCATCCTCTCCAGCTCTTTTAAATTCAGTTTCACCCTAGACACAATCACAATTGTCATTTTTAATGTTAACTTTAATGGTCTTTTAGGAAAGCTAAAATTTGGCAGTCATTTTGGTTCATGCTAACCAGAAGTCATAGACTCTCTAATGAATGCTGTATTTAAATATATAGGCAGATCTGCTCTTTGCACTTTCTAGGCCATTGGTAATTCTTTAAATATTAGGAAATTAAGGCTATTTTATATCCTCCTTCAGCACATTCCACACTTTATCCATTTTAATTTCTCAGGAATTCACTTGCATATGCATATGATATAGCTATCTGTATGTGTGATGGAAGTATATATTAGATACATCACCTCTTACTCCTTATTTAGGTACCTGTAAGAATGCCATGTTTAATGATAGGATATGAGGTATCACTAAAAAGTAATAATGAACAAGCAAAATTTACATCAATAAAATATTCTAAATCATGATTCTTTTCCAAGTTCTGTTTTTTGTCCTTTTTAGTAACATCAATAGGAAAAAAAAATATGACTAGCCCTTACCCTGTAATTTCAATGACAGTTCTCTCAAAGCTAATTCTTTTCTTTTGTAAAATGTTACATTATAAGTATTAAACTTCTCTGAAATTCTTATAGCTTATCTACAAGCCATATTTTTAAATATGTTTTCTTATTGAAAGTATTAGCAAATTGGTTGAGTTTGCATAAGCAATGCATGTACATATTTTGCAATTAATTAATTACACACACACACACACACACACACACACACAAACACACACACATATATTTGCTTTTCTCCAGTAGAGGTGATAACAAGCAAATGGCAGGAAGCCAGGGATGTGCTAATGTAGAGGAAATAAACATGCAGTTGAGTTAATGTGGAAGAAGAAAGAAAACAGCCAGTGAACAAACAGTTCCTAAAAATGGACTCAGTTGCCAGTACACAATGAAATATTATTTTAATATATAGAAATTAGGACATTTTGGAAATTGAGCTGTTAAAAATAATTCATAAGTGAATTCTATGTTGAGCTAAGCCACACATGAATGTGGTCACAAGTGTTTAATTTCCTTTTGTTCCTGTTCTTCATTATCTTCCCAGAGCAGCTATGACGTATGATTTCCCTCAGATCTCCCATGGAAGGTATTGCTTCCTTAAATATATCTTTACGCTAATGTTATCCTCATCCTTAAATTTCTGTACAGTCCATGTCCTTAGAAGAGTTATAGAATATGCATATTTGCTAAGAAATTTATTCTTCTCATTACTCTTTTATTTTATTTGCTGTTGCTACAGGTGTGTTTGGCTTTCCTTTCCAGAACACCCACGAGAGTCTGTGTTGCAGTATTTCCTATCTGTGGCTCTTTAGCTTCCCTGAATATGCGTAGTAAAAAGTACATGATATATATTTTAAAATGTGTAATAAGGTTAATCTCAGTATCATACAGCATAATTTTATATTTGTCTTTGTATACGGCATATATTTTTTATCAAATCTTCAAAAGTTATACCAAAGCCACATAAAATAAAACAGAGCAAAACAAAACAAAAAACCTCCTCCATACGTAATAACGATGAGTTATGTGTTAGAAGCTACATCAAGGAACCTAAAGTTACATCACTGCCTGTCGGGAAGACTTCCCCTGGAAAATAGCTCAAACATGTCACCACAGTTCTCTCCTATTTCCCCCGGGGAAGTGTGGATACAGCGCTACCAGCTGTCGCTTCACCTTACCAGCCTGGACAATTAACCTTCCGTCGGCTTTCTAGCATGTGATTTGGAGACGCTGAGCTCATAGGAGAATGAAAAACCGCAGACAGCAGAGATCTTCCTCTTACCTCTCTTCCCCTCCTTATCTCCCGTTCCACTTACAGCTCCCCACAGCTCTGCCTGCCGCCTCCCCACTGCCACGCTATTAGTTCCATGACCGTTATTTCTGTAGCTTCTCAGACAAAAGCTTAGTTTCTAAATAACACAAAGGATAGATGGTGCATTAAGTGTAGGGAATCTCCTTTCATCCCAAACGTAGCCGTCTATATTTGGTGTTCATGTGTCTGTGACACGGAATATAAATCCAAGTTTTTCTAGATTTCCTTGCATTACTTTTAAAAGCAAAAAATATTCACTCATGTTAATATCCTGGATTTTGTATTGATTTTTTACTTGCCATAAGTATTTCAATCATTGTTCTTGCTTCTGATACTGATACCCATATCTCATGCCTACTAACAGTCAAATGGAGTTTTATGATGTAGAATATAAAGATCTTATACTTATGACATTATGTTCTTTATTCATTGTACAACCAGTAATGTAGTATGTCGTTCTTTTTAACTATGTTGCACTGCTTATCCTCTCCATGTTTATTAAACTTAAATTCCCTTTATAGTGACAAATCTTTACAGAGAGAAAAGAAAGCAAGAAGAAAATAGAGCATGTTCTACTTTTAATTAGAAATAAAATTGTATCCCCAAAACAATAGGAAACAAATTTTGGATCATTGAGTTTCTTTCAGTGGGGTTAGTGATAAACAGGGTCAGGCAGATTGTGGAGTGTCTCTTGGAGCGCCGACATCCTCTTACTATTTGGTTATCTTTGTTCTCTAATATACACCGCAGGTATTGGGTACACTTGATTGTTCCGAGTCATTCATACCATTCCTTATTTCTTCAAAATTGGCTAGCAGAAATTCAACTATTTGGGAACCTAGTAGCACTTAAGGGCGAATGTGAAGTAAGTTAAGCTTCACTGATGTCACTGTGCAGTTTCTGACCAACTGCGTGGAACAATACACATACATACAAAATATACTGGACAATATAGAGTATGAGAAAGCAAATTACAAACCCTCAAAGTTCCAAGGGAAGGGAAACTCTTTTCTACCTGGGATTGTTGCAGGTAGCTAAGCTATGTAAAGGTGGATAGGCAGTTAGATACTAGGAAACAGAGATGAGGCAAACCAACCCGTTGGCTGAGGGTTGGGTTGATAGAGACTAGGCCCCAAGATAGGCACACCATATACTTCCCACAATTATATATTGGGCTTCATTTACCCTCGGAGAGATTTCTGTCTTTGGATATAGTACTTTTAGCTTCTCCGGCTGCTAAGCCAAGTGGGCAGTTGGACATTTAAATTTCCTTGACAGATACTCAAAAACTCATGCTGAACAGATAAATTTAGAATATAAGAGCAGAAACAAATACTAGAAGATCAAGAATCATTAAAGTTATGCGCATGGGGGAAAAGTAGAAATATCAGGATCTTGTAAATCTTTAAGTTTGTAGAGAGATTTTGATCATACTCAGACTAACAAAGAGATATTTGAGCACATGCATAATGTTTGGAAAATTTTATCCTATGATTTTGATATTTCTTAAATTTCCTTAATAAATGGAAGCAAAACATTTGAAAAACTGGAATTGTTTGTATTACCAGGTAGCAATGTTGTTTTCTTTACTACTACTGCATGATACAGAGTTTATATTGTATATTAACCAGAGTGTTTCCTGGGAATTACCTGGATTGTATATACATGTCAGTGTAAATCGTAATGCAAATTATGTTTTAAGTTTATCGTTAATGGATATTTTTTCCTACACATTGTTTTCTAAACAAAGGACACCCAATTCATAGGTAGGTTGCAGTCAAATATGAGTGTGGAATTGACGAGAAGGGCCATGGATACTATTGGTTCTACAGGATTTTCTATGACATCTTTAAGAATTTTCTAATAGTTTTACTATGAACCTCACTAGCACCTATTATTTTTGGTAGTACCAAAATACTTGTTGTGTATTTCACATGTACCTTCATTAAAGCAACTTACTAAAGGATTAATTACCTAAGGTATTAAATATTAAATATTTACTTACTGATTGAGGAACCTGAGACAATCGCAAAATACATGTTATGGTCTTTCTTACCCAGCTGTCGTCCTTTTAGTTTCAAAGACATAGATTGCCTTTCTTCTGCAATATTTTCTCCCATTAAAAAAATTAGGTAATGTATACCCACTTTAGTTGAATTTTTTAAAGAACTTGGATCTTAAAATAATGTATATTTGCACACAAGTTGCAGCTCTCTTTGTGTAGGAATCAAACTCAGGACCTTGCACTTTCCAGGCAGGCACTTGTGCCACTGAACTATATCCCCAGTCATGGATATCCACTTTAAGTTCTCATTTCTGGTTCCTTTAAATGTTATGAAATAGTTATGATAAGCAGTTTCCTTTGAGATAGGGGAATTTATTTGCTAATGTGCATAAAGCAAGTTTACTTAAATTTGTAAGCCCTTAGGTCTAGTTAATCTCAAGCAAAGATTACTATTTTGAGAAAGTTGAAATGTGTAAGCTTTAAGTAAGTAAGTTTTTACAATCCACATCTCATAGTTTCTTTCCTTGCCATCATCATTTTGTCATATTTTAGCTATTTTTAAGAAAAAAACCTTTTTTTAAATTAACAGTCTTTCAAAATGGAGTAGGGTTATATTCTGCCTGTGAAACTCTGTGTCTGTGTGTAGTGTGTGTATTCTAATCTACAGCAATGACTCAATTAATGTTATTCTATTTTACCATAAGTTATTATGTTCTTATTTAGTCAAGTACAATGCTTAGGGCTTAATATGTCTTTCTATACTGGGTGGTATGTTTCCATACTCTCATAAAAAACAAATTCAACAGCAAAGGTAGGGATGTCAGAAGAAAATCTCACTGCTTATATGTAGTTCATAAAAATAATCAGTTTCATTTAACATGACTGTTTGCAAGTGACATAAAATGAAAAACTTTAAATTATTTGTCTATATATGAAAGTAATATTTTATAACTTCATCAAAAGAAAAAAAACCCTACAATTATAGTAAAATTTAAGAACACCAGAAAGATAAACTCAGATAAGTGTCATATTCAGTGCAGTCAATCTTAAAACAAATGAACCCTTGAGAAGTTTACTCATTATTACTTCCTATACTGTTTTATATTAACTTTCACCCTGGCTTCATATATAAGAATACAGCTTAACAGCAAGGTGGGCACATGTAGCTATCAGTTCAGAAATGGAAAATTATAATCTCTGTTTTTCAGTCATAATTCACAGGTTAAACCTGGTGGAAATTGCTTTCCTCCAAGTGAACTTTTCAGGGTGATACACTGCACGAAATGTGTGTCCCTCTCAATCTGGTCGTGAGGCTCCCTGGATGCTGTGAGGTGGAGATGGAAGAGCAGTCTGTGCCACAGACCTCGGCTGAATTAACATCTCTGCGTATCACCAGGGATCTATTGATTGAAGACTGATTCCTACGTCATTGTGTTCTCTTTCTTGGTTGGGAACTATAATCTTTAATGGTTGGATAAATTTCTCTCTACACATTGACTAATAGTAAATCTTTTAGATCTCATTTGGTTTTTTTTTTTAAATAAAAGTACAAAAACATATTAACAAACAGATACCAATTAGCATAAAAAATAGTACAATTACAACTAATCTATAGACAAGGTGACATGGTCTCAACAGTGGCTATTGCTTTATCCATTGATATCTTCGAAGTGTAAATACATGAACCCATATACAGACATGCAAATTTAGTCACACAATTAATCCTCTCAACAAGAGAAAAAACACAAAAACCAAAAATCCAAAGACAAAAAACAAAACAGGCAAAAAAAAAAAAAAAACACCAATAGTTGCTGCTTTGCATATTGATATCTTCGAAGTGTGTGTTCAGGATAACACATACAGACATACAAGATTGATCAAATAACCCATCATCGATTATTCCTTAGCATTAAGTGGTATAATACAATAGTAGAACCATGTTAGACCTCCTGCATATATGTATATTCATATGTACATACATACATTTTTGTCTCTTCCTTTTCTCCTTTCCCTCGTCCCATCTGTTCTTTGTTTTAGAACAGATTTCCTTCATGTCTCTTAGTTTATATTCCTACCCTCGGGTTCTTACACCAGTGATACACTACGTTGCCTGCACATGTATCGCTGATTTATTTCACTTATGAGTATGGACTCCAGTTTTGACCACTTGCCTACAAAGTCCCCAAAACTGTCTTTCTTTATAGCTGAATAATATTCCGTTATATAAAAATGCCACAATTTTTTAATCCAGTCTTCTGTGGATGGGCACTTGGGTTGCTTCCACATTTTAGCTATTACAAA